>CM071929.1:14547169-14668970 GCA_016081115.2 Rehmannia glutinosa | reverse complement strand
AAAATTTTGGGATAATTACAAAAACACCCTGAGGTTTGGGTTAATTATTAAAAAACAGACATGTTTCAAAATTACAAAAATCACGCCGGGTTTCTTTTTGTCTTAAGTTTAAGGAGGTATCGTAATATTTTTGTAAATGCCGGGGAATTTTTGAAATATTTTGAAATCATCAGGAAAAATGAAGACGGAATCAAACCTCAAGGTTTTTTTTTTTTTTGTAATTTCAAAGAATTCTTTTTTTTTTTGTAATTAGCCCAAACCTTAGGGTGTTTTTGTAATTATCCCAAAAACTTTCTATAAAATGTTCTAAAATTGGTACATTATTATTTATATTAAAACATTTACAACTTAATTAGGACAATTGAGAGTATGAGCAAACTGATATCTAACAAAAGTACAATGGCAAATTGTATTTTGCCTATTTTTGTTTAGTAATTAAAAAAATATAAGTAATTTAGTGTATTTAGAAAATGTATCACTTTTTACACTAAAAATATCACATTTTACACTAAAAGTATCACCATCGCAACGTCTGACCATCTTACACAAGTTTTTCCTACGAGAAATGATCATTTCTTGCATTGAAAAAACCAATTGGGTCATTTATAACTTTCCTCCTGTAAACAATTTGATGATACACTGTCAAGAATCTTTTATCATATAGTTACAAAAGACCCATGGGCCATGAGGTTTGGGCTAATTACAGAAAAACTCAAAGATATTTTAAAATTATAAAATGTCTCCTCAAGTTTGATTATGGGAGTGTTTGCAAAAACTTATGCTTTTATAGCAAAAGTAGAAGTAGTTGATAATTGAGAATCAAAAGTTCATAATGTTTGAAAATAAAATCAAAGTTGAGAATGAGAAGTTGAGAGTGTCTGATGAAAAAGTAGTAAAAATACTTATTTATTTGTAAAATTCAAACTAGAAGCAGAAGTAGAATCTAAGCACATCTCACTCAACTTTTAGATTCTAATTAAATAAAGCGAAGTTGATCTTGGAAACACTAAAACTTTGCTTTTTTTAAGCAAGAAAATAAAAAATTAAGTGTTTGCAAACACTTCTTATGTCTTAAATTAAAATGGGTAACTATAATATTTTTGAAAATATTAGAGGGTTTTTGAAATATTTTGCGCTTATGAAGAGGAACCAAACCTCAAAGTTTTTTTTTTTTTTTTTTTTTTGTCAATTTTAAAAAAATCACTTTTATCATATAGTTTTGTAACTTACTTACTTGAAAATTAGGGATAATTACAAACTGAAGTTTGGGCTAATTACAAAAAAACTAGAGATATTTTAAAAGATTATGAATAAACCCCTCAAATTTGATTCTATTCTAAATTTAGGGGTAATTGTAATATTTTTATAAATGTCAATGGATTTTTTGGAAAAAAATTCTAATGAAAGGGGAAAAATGTAAGAAGGATCAAACGCAAGGAGATTTTTGCAAATTTTAAAAAAAATTAGGTTTTTATGTATTTAGCCCGAACCTCAGGGGTGTTTTTGTAATTATCCCTTAATTTTTTTTTCTTTTTTTTGTTGGGTACAATGGGGGAAATTGAGGAACACTCGTATGTAATTATCCCTCAAAATTATAAGTGAGATTGTTTGTTTTTTTGTATACGACAAGGATTATGTTCTCACGAAAGGTCTTGTGTTGTGCACCCAATTCAATATAAGCCGCATCACCGCCCGAAAATGCCATCCACACTGCTTAAGATGTTGATCGGAGAAGATTCGTCGCTACAAGGAAAATAATGGGAGAAGCTTCTCATCGGAATGAGATGATTTATTCACTATTCAGTCTGAATAATGCCTATCTGAACCATCACTTCTCGTTTCCACGATTTTTGATAGCAACGAACACAAGGTCATCCCAGATTCCGACATTAACACTGCAGCAATTTTTGAAGATGATGCTAGACCGCAAAGGTAGCTGTATGCTGGATTCCACTTTGGGTGGGAAAAATCACCGCACTGCGTTAAATCCTTAGCTTCAATCAAGAAAAATTGTTGCTGTTTTCAGATCGGAAATCGGAAGCAGTTACGCCCTGGTAAAGCCACATCTTAAAAAAATCACCAGTCGTATGTTTTTGTTTCCTTCTTGTTTCACTATGGATGCGTCATTTGATCAAACACCTTGACTTCAATTGCCACATAAGTATATAATTGGTTTATATTTTTGTTTTACTGCTTAGTTGCAGGGTTTTACCGCTATAATCGAAGCCGCCTTCTAAACATTTCACAGTTAGGTCATGGTCAAATTGTCGTATTGTCAGTTCCACCAACAATCTGCACTCGAGGTTCTTTTGGCCACACGGTTTTCTTATATACATAAACTCATTTAAGCGTGGACTTTATTTTTGTTCTATTGTTATTACCTGACAATTAAGCGTGGACTTTAAAAGTCATCACGGATCATTTATCATTCTCTTCCAAATTCTCATTATTCCCTGGTTTGCAGAACTACACAAACCGACCCATGAATCTGTTTCCAGTTTCGATTTTTTGATATTTCTCAGTTATCTGAATGTATCCACAGCAGATAGTAGTAATCCAACTCACTTCACAGCTGATATTTCTATCAACTGTGGTTCTTTTTGGAACTTCTGCAGCAAGCAACGGCAGGGAATGGATAGGAGATGTACTACCAAACTATTCTTCCTTGCTGCAAATAGAGGGCTCATCAACAACCTCAACAGTTATCCATAAGTTGATCTCTGCTGATCCAGTTCCCCACAAGACAGCAAGAATATCTCATACCCAATTCTCCTATGCATTTCAAGTGAATCCAGGTCAGAAAATTCTCCGCCTTCACTTTAATCCGTCTCCATATAGACATTTTAAAGGGTTTAGGGATTTGTTCACTGTTGAAGCCGGTCCTTTCACATTGCTCAGTAACTTTAGCGCTTCACTTACTGCTGATGCTCTTGGTGTGAAATCAATTTATAAGGAATATTGTTTAAACATACAAGAAAATGAACAATTCAACTTAACTTTCTCTCCTGAAAGTAGTCAATCACTAGATACATATGCTTTCATAAATGGCATTGAGATTATTTCAGTGCCTGCCAGTCTGTCTTACTTTCATGGTGGAGATATTGAAGTCCAAGAGATTGGTAAGAAGTCTCTGGTCTATGTCGATCAACACACTGCACTTGAGAAGATCCACCGACTAAGTATTAAGCAGAGTTCCGTTCTATCTAGTGAAGATTTTGCTGACACATTTCGAATTGGGCTTTGCGAAAAGCAGACAATGTAAAGAACAAAACCTGGAAAATATCAGTGGATGTGGGATTTAGGTACTTGATCAGGCTTCATTTCTCCGAGATGGGACTCAAGATTGCAGGGATTGGTGACGTGATGTTTAAAGTTCTCATTAATGAAATGATTGTTCAGCCTAATATTGACATTGTGAAAGAAAGGGGTGAAAATAACATTCCCTGGTATAGAGACTACATGGTGATGATGAGAGGGCACAAAAAGGAGGGAAAACGTAATCTCTTGATTTCTTTGCAGTCATATGATGAGCTCATAGATGGACATGGACTCCTAGCTGGGTTTGAAATATTTAAGTTGAGCAATACTGACAATAGTCTTGCCAGTCCAAATCCCGTGCCTCCAGCTCGAGATTCACCATCCCATACTGTCCAAATTTTATTCTCGGTTCTTGGTCGTGGAAATGCCTTTGCATCTGTTGCAATAATTATAATATCACTGGTAAATATCATTATTCATAAGTTGCGGGAATATTGGGAAGCTAACAGTACTAAGGAGGAAAACAAGCCATCAGCCCGGGCTGAACGACTCTGTCGCCGTTTTTCACTTGCTGAGATCCAACTAGCCACTAGAAATTTCAGTGATGCACTTTTAATTGGAAGAGGTGGATTTGGTAAAGTCTACAAAGGCCACATTGATAAAGGACAAAAGACTGTTGCTGTGAAAAGGTTAAGATCAAATTCCAATCAGGGGGCGCATGAGTTTCTGATGGAGATTGAAACACTCTCTGAGCTTCGACATGTTAATCTAGTTTCTTTAATTGGTTATTGCAATGAACACAGAGAAATGATTCTTGTTTATGGCTATATGGCTGGTGGAACACTGGCTGGCCACATCTACAAACTTCAAGGGAGAGCAACAACTTTCCTTATCTTTCCTGGAAGCAACGTCTTAATATTTGCATTGGAGCTGGTGGGGACTAGACTATCTTCACACGGGCCATGGAGTCATACATCGTGATGTAAAGACTTGAACATTCTGCTTGATGAATATTTTGTAGCTAAGGTTTCTGATTTTGGCTTGGCCAAACATGAAGATAGAAGCAAGTTACAAAGCCATGTTATCACAAGAGTTAAGGGCACAAATGGGTACTTAGACCCACATTATCTCCAAACTAGTAAACTAACAAGGAAAACTGATACATATGCCTTTGGTGTGGTGCTATTGGTAGTATTGTGTGGGGAGACCAGCACTGGATTTTGGCATCGCAGAAGATGAGCAGATTTTGAGCAAGTGGGCTCATGATATGTTTAATAAGGAGAAGTTGATCAAATTGTTGCTTGAGCCTGAGAGAAGAAATCTCACCAGATAGCCTAAAGACATTTGTGGGGATAGCCGAAAGATGCTTGCGTGATGAACCTAAGAATCGGCCAACAATGTCTCAAATCGTGGTACAACTTGAGTTTGCACTTGAGCAACAGGACAGCCGGCAGGTTTTGGTGTTAAATGAGATGACAACTGCTGCTGATGACATTTGTCCCAGTCGTAATGATGAAAATGACATATCAGTTACCACAGGGCAACCCACAATGGACTCTACACATGTGCGAATCTGACATATCAACTTGAAGAACAAACTAACAGCCAAGTGGTTAATGCTGGGATCCCATCTGTAAGAAGAAATGGGAGAAGAGCCACGACACAGAAGACATCACGACTTTGGCCGTGGGATGCATTTGGAATAGAGTTAAACCATCTAAGAAAAATGATTTGTTATCAGGTATGCCCACAATAAAAGCCGATGACATTTGCTATTCGTTTTTGTTTAAAAAAATTCATGGTCTATACTTGTCTGTTTTTGATTTATAATAGGGATGGTTACCTCGATGTTCGACGATATTACTAGAAAATTTATTGATTTTTGAAAATTATCGATGCCCCTAGTAATGTCGGACCAAGCAAAGTTGCCTAAACATTGCGTGCAGCTGTTAACATTGTTACCATTTGTCAAAATTCTCAAATGCAAAAATTTCCATCCTTATTTTTTTCTGTCTTGGATATCTCTTTCGGTGTTTCTTCTACCTTTATACATATACATATGCGCATAAATACTCAAAAAAAACATACATGCTTCTAAGTATAAAACATAGGTACCAAAAAATTTAAACTGGGGAAGTTGTAAGATAACATCACTAATATGAGGTGTCAGTTAGAGATTTCTGGATAATATGACCAAACTTTAGGGATGTTTCTTCAGTGTAATCATCCCTCAATGTTATTTTCTGAAACATTTATAATGTTTGAGAATTGCAGGAATTTGGGAAGAAGAAAACATAAATTTGGCCAGGTTTGATTGGAACACTATTGTTGCCGCCACCAATCAATTCTCGTCTGCAAATAAAGTTGGAGAAGGCGCATTTTTTGGTCCAGTTTATAAGGTAACTTCTTTTAAACTGGCTCATTCTACTCTTGTAACTGGTGTTTTGAGGTCCATATTTTCCCTAATTCAATTATATGTATAGGGTGTGTTACCAACAGGACAGGTAGTTGCAGTTAAAAGAAATTCCCCACATTCCGGGCAAGGCCTCGAGGACTTCAGAAATGAGATACAATTGCTTCCCAAGCTTCAGCATGCAAACATCATCAAGCTACTTGGCTATTGCATCCACAGAAAAGAGAAATTGCTGGTTTATGAGTTCATGCAAAACAGAAGTGTAGATGTTTTCGTATTTGGTTGGTGCCTTCAAAATCGTATCTTCACCTCATATCACCCTCTATTGAAAACAAGGGCAAAAAATTAAAGAATAACAAATTAAATATTCCATAATATTCCATTTCCTTATTTATAGTTTCTTAATGATATGAGCACTATTGCTTTAACAATTGAATGAATTAACTTTTACACATAGGTGAAGCGCAACAACGCCAACGCCTTTCGTGGCCTCTACGGTTCAAAATCATAATGGGGATAGCTCGAGGAGTTTTTTATCTTCATAAAGATTCTGGAGTGGCAGTCATTCACAGGGATCTCAAAACGAGCAATATTTTACTGGACAACGAGATGAATCCTAAAATTTCCGACTTTTCATTTGCTAGGATTTCGTTAGAACGTGACTGTGAATCGGAAACCACGAGAATTGTTGGGACCTAGTGAGTATCTGGATCCATTCATGTTCACTCTCTCCCAGCTCGCTCCATTATCTCTATTTCCTACTCATGAATAATTGTGTTATTTCTGTTTGCAGTGGCTACATGTCTCCAGAATATGCTATACAAGGGAAATTTTCACTTAAATCAGATGTGTACAGCTTTGGAATCATAGTCCTAGAGATCGTGAGTGGCAATAGAATGCTTTTCCCACACCGCATGATTGACCATGTAAGTGCGAACCATATATACTGAATAGTTTGTGTTAAAAATATAATACCATGAGTTTATCAATTTGCTTCTCCTCCAACAATGACTTTAGATAGATTAACAAGTAACAACATTCATGTAATCAATAAGAAGAATGTTTGCAAGAGTGCTGAGAAAGGAAAAAAAAGAGCAAGTCTCTTGTGAGACGATCTCACGGATCTAAATCCGTGAGACGGACCTCCTAAGAGCTCCGTCTTGAGAACATGAACCATGAAAATGAATTTAAAAATAATAATGAACCATGAAGAAACAAAAATAAACCCTAAAAACATGAACCATGAAGAATAAACTCGAAAAACAAAAATAAACCCAAAAAATAAAAAATAAACCCTAAAAAAACTAAAAATCCTAAAAACCCAAATCAATTAAAAATAAACCTAAGAAACAAAATAAACCCTAAGAAAAATAAAATCTAAAAAAAAACCTTTAAAACTTTGTGTAAGGGCTCCGTCTCACGGATCTAAATCCGTGAGACCGTCTCACGCAAGTTTTTGCCCAAAAAAAAATGGAAAGAAAGAAAGAAAGTGATCCAGCTTTTATTAGCTAAAGAAAAGTGAAATTAAGGGTTTGGCTTTTGCTATCTTATGCTTCTGCTTAATTAAAGCAAAAACCTAGAAGCATTTTTTGGGGTGCTTTTTTCTACTTAATTTTTTTTTTTTTGGATATGTTCACCTTGATTTGTTTTTCAATATTTCCATATTACCCAATTATTTTAGACAATTCTATAGTGAATAATTTTTCACAACTGCCACTCCCTTCCACTCCATCAAATCTACTTTGACATTTTTAGTTTATTTTTTGTTAGCATAGTAATTATTAATCTTATTAGTAAGGGCTTGTCTACGTTCAGTTTATACATGTATCCGAATTGTAAAGTGTATACATTATATTCTACAACCAAACTTTGCAAAATAAATTACTAGTCCCAAAAATTAATGGTATTTTGTACTTTTATACTTTTACAGCTTATTTACCAAATATTCTTAAGAAACTTTCCCCAACAATTTTAAAAATGTTTCACTTTTTTTGCCTTTCAATCTTTTATCAAATAAAACACTTGTTTCACTGAGCAGAAGTTTTTGCAAACACTTGCTAAAGTAGCCACTAGCTTCAAATTTTGATATTGCCAAGAGATTGCAGCAAGGATCTCAAAACACCAAACATTTGGACACCTTTCATGTAACCTAGAATGAAGGCAAAAGAATTAAAACACGAGAATATCTTTATGATCGACTTATAATTGGCATTGTTCCAGGCATGGAAGCTGTGGAGTGAAGGGAAAGCATTAGACCTGGTCGATGAATCACTTGGAGGTGCTTTTTCAGGTGATGAGGTTCTAAGATGCATTCAAGTTGCTCTCTTTTGCACCCAACCGGAACCAAATTACAGACCGTCAATGCCTACTGTGCTCAGAATTTTGCAAGGAGAGGAGCTACAAGAGATGCTGCGGTTAGAGCCAAGGACTCCAAGGGAATATCTAACGAGCAGCAGTTTACGTACCGATGATGGACTCGATAGTAATGCAACATTTGAATTTGAGAACATCTAACAAGCAAATGGTTCTTCCCATTTTTATTCTTTTATGTTTTTAAGGCTTGGCACTTCAGGTCATGTGGTGATCATTTTTTGTTGGTTGAAGAGGTTGTTATTCTTGATTTGTAATTCATGTTTGGAAATTGTGACCAAACAGGATGGTGTATGTTTCAGAATATTTATTGATCAACCTTAATTGTCTCAATTTTATTAAGCCTCACCATGTTTGGTTTAGTTTATTTGTCTGATTAAAGAGAGAAATATAAGGTTGTGATCACTGTTCTAAAAACTCCCGTCTAGCCCTGATTAATCCCCGCCTAGGCGCTAGGCCCCCTTGTTCGCCTACGTTATTCTTCCGATTAGGCCCCGCCTAACCCTGATTAGTCCCCGCCTAGGCGGTAGGCTCCAGTCTGACACCCGACTAGCGCCTAGCGCTTTTTAGAACACTGGTTGTGATTGCTTGTCCTTTCATAACAGTCAACTTTCATATTCTGAGTAAATAGTGGTGAATTTTGTTTTTAAAAGTGAAAGTTGAATGGATAAAGAAAGAATAATGATTGTGTTGATTTGAGGAGGAATTTTGTGGATTTCTGTTTTTTGGGAAATAATAGTCTAAAATATAATGCCAAAAAATCGAATAAAATATATTTTAAAAAAGGCAATATAAATCTCATTTTATACATTTTGTTATCAAGATTAAGAGAAAATTAATAAAAATGGTAATAATTAAGAAATTACCTAAGTTCTTTATATGACTTGGAGAAAAATAAATAGTATGGTCGGATATTGAGAAGTGTGAGATAAAAAAAAAATGAGTTAAATTTGGAGAGAAATTAAATTTTCTTTTTAATTTTCACAAACAATCACTTATTTCACAATTTTTTTGCTCAAATAAAAATTTGGAAAAAAATTGATAGAGTGATAGGCAATCACAACCTTACTTGTTACTATTAAAATTGAGCGAGGAGTTGATCAATATACAATAAGAATTGAGTAGGTCTCTTGTAGGAGTAGTCTTCTTACCAACCTGTTATTTAAAAAAAAAAAGAAATGCTCCACAAGGTAATCAAAGCCGCAACCTATACAGACATAAGGTGATGTTCTACCACTACACAACTAGTGTTTATTATGCAATTTCAGTGTAACCATATATATAAAGTCATTCATAAATATGTCTGGTAAATTGAATAAAAATAAAAAACGCCTCTAAATGAAGAGGCTAAGAATCGAACCCAAGTCTATTAAAAAACATGATACATTATCTCAATAAATGGATACTTATAAAAGTGATACTTTAACTACATAATATTTATTTTTTATTTTTCCTCTTTTTTTGTTCCTAGTTTGTAACTGTATTAAGAAATATGATAATTTATCTCAATAAACGGAAATTTTTACTTATAAAAGTGTTACTTCAACTATATCATATTTATTTTTTATTTTTCCTCTTTTTTTGTTCCTAGTTTGTAACTGTATTAAGAAATTTGATACTTTATCTCAACAAACGGATACTTTTACTCATAAAAGTGTTACTTTAACTATAACATATTTATTTTTTCTTTTTCCTTCTTTCCTCCTTTCATTCATTTCTAATTTGTGACTATATTAAAAAACATGATACTTTATCTCAAAAAATAGATACTTTAACATAGAAAAAAGTGTTACTTTAACTTTATATATATATATATATATATATATATATATATATATACACATATATGTATATATATTGTAATATATTCATAATTTGTGACTATATTAAAAAATATGTTACTTTATCTTAAAAAACAAATACTTTTACTTATAAAAGTATTACTTTAACTCTATCATATTTATTATTCAGCTTTCTTTGTATTTATTATTAAAAAATGTAATACTTGATTTAAAAAACATATATTTTTACTCTTAAAACATGATATTTTGTCTCAAAAATATATATTTTTACTCATAAAGGTGTTATTTTAACTCTGATATATTTATTTGTCCTTCAATGTAATATAATCATAATTTGTGGCTATATTAAAAAATCTGATACTTTATCTAAAATAACCGAGATTTTTTCTCATAAAACTGTTACTTTAACTGAGAAAGAAAAACAAAAAGAAAGGCAATGCTTTGTTGGCCACTTGGACACGATCAACATGATTCGCGGATCAAATAGGATCCGTCTTACGGATTGAAACCCGTAAAACGATCCTATATAAGTTTTTGCCATAAGAATTAGCCCTATAACTCATAAAAAGAATATATACTTGTGCTTTTATTGTATTCCATATCTATAATTGATATCATAATCTAAGTCAAAAAATTCAAAAGATGGCAGGTAAATAGGTAACTATCAACATGCTTATTTTTGGATGAGTACGCTTGAGAAACTTATCCTACGTAGTAATAACCAGGTAGAGTTGTCAAACAGGCTAGACTCAGCAAGCACGTCGGGCCAAAGGTAAAAATTGGGTCGGGTCGAACCGAGTCAAATAGAGATCGATCCGCTATTTTCGGACTCCAATCCGACACAACTCATGACAATACACATGAAATTTTGGGTTAATTTGGCCGATCCGATTTTGGGGCCGAATGGCTCGATAGGCCCAGTTCGTTTGGTGCCTCTAGAATGAAGCATTGTTCGGCCTTTTTACTAGGCTGGCGTCGGGCCGGACTCATTTTGACAACTCTAATAAGTGTTTGTTTGTGAGCACTTTTGAGATGAACTTTTGGAAAATCCATTTTAATAAAATTGATGTCTGGTGATTAATTTAAAATAGACGTTAGAAGTAAGTCATCCAAAAATGCTCACAAACATGAATATGGGCATAGCCAAGATTTTAGATTTTCGGTGCGACTGGATTTTTTTTTCATTTTGGCGGGATGATTGTTGCGCCAAAATATTAAAAATAAAAAATAAACAAGCAAATTTAAAAGTCGTAAACCTTACAATAATTATTTGCGGGTTTTCATACTCTTCAATCTTGATTGATTTATAGAATGGTCTTTTTTGGAGAAGTTGCCCAAAAATTCATTTTAAATTAATTACCAAATAATTAATATTATTATATGAAAAATTGAAAAGTTCATTTAACAAGTCTGCCCAAAAAAATTGTTTATTATCAAGTTTGAAATATATATATATATATATATCTTTCTATAGAATCAAAAGTAGATGATCGAAGTTGAAAGTCTTTCGATGAAAAAATTAGAAAAATATTTATTTATTTGTAAAAGTCAAATATGAAGTAGATACATAAATCTAACGCACTCGTCTCCTATTTTTAGATTCCGATTAAACGAATCAGAAATTGACATTTATTTGCAAGCACTCACAAAAATCGGTTCTGTTCTGTGCACCCAATATAAGCCGCATCACCGGCCGAAAATGCCATCCGTGCTTAAGATGTTGATCGGAGAAGATTCATCGCTACAAGAGAAAATAATGGGAGCAGCTTCTCATGGAAATGAGATGATTTATTCGCTATTCAGTCTGAATAATGCCTATATGAACCATCCCTTCTCGTTTCCACGATTTTTGATGGCGACGAACACTAGGGCATCCCAGATTCCGCCATTGGCACTGCACCAATTTTTGAAGATGACGCTACACCGCAAAGGTAGCTGTATGCTGGATTCCACTTTGGGTGGGAAAAGTTGCCGTCCTGCGTTAAATCCTTAGCTTCAATCAAGAAAATTGTTGCTGTTTTCATATCGGAACTCGGAAGCAGTTACTTCCTGGTAATGCCACATCTTAGAAAAAATTAACCAGTCGTATGCTTTTTGTTTCCCTGTTGTCTCACTATGTGGCTGCGTCATTTGATCGAACACATTGGCTTCAATTGCGACAGAATTGGGTCACTGTATTATGGCAAATTAATTTCTCCCGAAACAAAAAACAAATATAGGGTTGGTTTATGTTTGGTTTACTCTTTACTGCAGGTTTTTACCGCTATTATCCAAGCCATCTTCTTCAAATTTCACTGTTAGGTCATGGTCTACTTGTCGCTTGTCAATTCCATCAACAATCTGCACTCAAGTCTTTGGACCACACGGTTTTCTTATATATATATATATATATATATATATATATATGCACATATAATATAGATATATGCATATCCCTAAGGAAATTTCAATTTCGGAGGACCCATATATTCATTATTTTCTTCCTCAAACATTCCCCGGAACTTCCTAAGCAAATTGTGCCGAAACTTCAAAGAAAATCATCCTCTGTCGATATTCAAGGTTTCTATACCAATGAGTATCAAACTTTTGATAAGCGAGAGAATTCCAAATATAGAAACAAGGGTCGTCAACTTTATTCTATTATATTGTTATTACCTAACCTGGCGACTTATAAAGTCATCACGAACCATTTATCATTCTTTTCCAAATTCTCATTATTTCCCTGGTTTGCAGAACTACACAAACCGACCCATGAATCTGTATCTAGTTTCGATTTTTTGATATTTCTCAGTTTTCTGACTGTATCCACAGCAGATAGTAGTAATCCAACTCACTTCACAGCTGATATTTCTATCAACTGCGGTTCTGTTGGCACTTCTGCAGCAAGCAATGGCAGGAAATGGATGGGAGATGCACAAACAAAATTTTCTACTTTGCTACAAATAGAAGGCTCATCGACCACCTCAACTGCCGTACATAAGTTGATTTCTGCTGATCCAATTCCTCACAGGACGGCAAGAATATCTCATACCCAATTCTCCTATGCATTTCAAGTGAATCCAGGTCAGAAAATTATCCGCCTTCATTTTAATCCGTCTCCATACAAAGGTTTTAAAGGGTTCAAGGACTTATTCACTGTTGAAGTTGGTCCTTTCACCTTGCTGAGTAACTTTAGCGCTTCACTTACCGCTGATGCTCTTGGTGTGAAATCATTTTCTAAGGAATTCTGTTTAAACATACAAAAAAATGAACAACTCAACATTACTTTTTCTCCTGAAAGTAGTCAATCACTAGATACATATGCTTTCATAAATGGCATCGAGATTATCTCAGTGCCTGTCAGTCTTTCTTACTTTCACGGTGGAGATATTGGAGTCCAAGAGGTTGGTAAGAAATCTCTGCTCTATGTTGATCAACACACTGCGCTTGAGATGATCAACCGACTAAATATTAAGGAGAGTTCTGTTCTGTCTAGTGGAGATTTTGATGACACGTTTCCAATTTGGGCATTGCGAAAAGCTGACAAGGGAAAGAACAACACCTGGAAAATACCAGTGGATGTGGGATTCAGATACATGATTAGGATTCATTTCACAGAGATGGGACTTAAGATTGCAGGGACTGGTGATGTGATGTTTAAAGTTCTCATTAATGAAATGATTGCTCAGACTAATATTGACATGGTGAGAGAAAGGGATGAAAATAATATTCCCCGGTACAGGGACTACATGGTGATGTTAAGAGGACAGAGAAAGGAGGGTAAACGTGATCTCTTGATTTCTTTGCGGTCATACGATGAACTAATTGATGGGCATGGACTCTTTGCTGGAATTGAGGTTTTTAAGTTGAGCAATCCTGACAATAGTCTTGCCAGCCCAAATCCCATGCCTCTAGCTCGAGATTCACCATCCCACACTATCCAAATATTACTCTCAATTCTTGGTTATAGAAATGCATTTGCAACCGTTGCAATAACTATAATTTCTCTTGTAAATATCATTGTTCATAAGTTGCGGGAGTATTGGGAAGCTAACCATGTTGAGG
Organism: Rehmannia glutinosa; assembly: GCA_016081115.2. Classification (NCBI taxonomy): domain Eukaryota; kingdom Viridiplantae; phylum Streptophyta; class Magnoliopsida; order Lamiales; family Orobanchaceae; genus Rehmannia; species Rehmannia glutinosa. Next base: position 14,655,083 of record CM071929.1, on the reverse strand, counting down.
AGGAAAACAAGCCATCAACCAGGTCCCAACGACTCTGTCGTCGTTTTTCATTAGCTGAGATCCAATTAGCTACTAGAAATTTCAGTGTTGCACTTTTAATTGGAAGAGGTGGATTTGGTAAAGTCTACAAAGGTCTCATTGATAGAGGACAAAAGACTGTTGCTGTGAAGAGGTTAAGTTCAAACTCCAATCAGGGGGCGCATGAGTTTCTGATGGAGATTGAAACACTCTCCGAGCTTCGACATGTTAATCTAGTTTCTCTAATTGGTTATTGCAATGAGCATAGAGAAATGATTCTTGTTTATGACTATATGGCCGGTGGAACACTAGCTGACCAGATCTACAAACTTCCAAGGGAGAGCAATAATTGTCCTCCTCTCCGCTGGAAGCAACGTCTTAATATTTGCATTGGAGCTGGTCGAGGACTAGACTATCTTCACACAGGCCATGGAGTTATACATCGTGATGTAAAGACTTCGAACATCCTGCTTGATGAATATTTTGTAGCTAAGGTTTCTGATTTTGGTTTGGCCAAACATGAAAACAGAAGCAAGATACAAAGCCATATTAGCACAAGAGTGAAGGGCACAAATGGGTACTTAGACCCACATTATCTCCAAACTAGTAAACTAACAAGGAAAACTGATACATATGCCTTCGTGTGGTGTTGTTGGTAGTATTGTGTGGGAGACCAGCATTGGATTTTGGCATTGCAGAGGATGAGCAGATTTTGAGCAAGTGGGCTCGAGGTAAGATTATTAAGGGAGAGATTGATCATATTATCGATTTGAGTATGAGAGATGAAATATCACCAGATAGCCTGGAGACATTTATGGAAGTTACTCAAAGATGCTTGCATGATGAACCAAAGAATCGGCCAACAATGTCTGAAGTTGTGCGACAACTTGAGATTGCACTCGGTCAACAGGACAATAGACAAGTTTTGGTGTTGAATGAGATATCACGTGCTTTTGATGACATCCACCATAGTAATGATGAAATTGATGCATCTGTTAACAAAGAACAGACCAATACTAAAGCGGTTAGTGCTGAGATTCCATCTACGAGAAAAGATGGGAGAAAAGCCACAACACATAAGCCATCAAGAGTTTGGCCATGGGAACGCTTTTTGGAAGAGAGTTTCACCTAAGAAAAATGAATTGTCATCAGGTGTACGGCCACAAGAAGAGTCGATGACATTTGCTATTAAAATCTTGTTTGAAAACTTTTCATGGTCTATACTTATTGTTGATACCACTTTAAGATATAAGTTGGGATAGTTACCGTGGTCTTTGATGATATTACAAAAAAATTATTGATTTGAAAAAATTACTGATGCGGTTAATGTCAGCCCAAGAAAGGTTGCTCAAAAGAAGGAAAAGATGAACGTGCTATTCCATTTTACATAATAAGAAAAAGAAAAATCAATTAAATATAGGACCATTGCATGACGCCGTGCGGATGTTTACCTTTATGCCAAAATTCTCAAATGCAAAAATCTCCATCCTTATTTTTCTGTCTAAACATCACTTTGTTGATTCTTCTACTTTTATTCATATACATATGCATATAAACACACACACACACACACAAATATGTGCACCTAAATATAAAACACAAGTACCAAAAAATAAAATTTAAAAGGGAGAATTTGTAATAAAAATATCACTGACATGGGGTGTGTTGGAGAGATCTTTTTGATAATATGACCTAATTTTATGGATGTTCTTTGGTGTAATTATCCCTTAATTTATCATTTTCTGAAACGTATATAATGTTTGTGAATTACAGAAATTGGGGAAGAAGCAAACATAAAATCGGCCAATTTTGATTGGGATACGATTGTAGCTGCCACCAACCAGTTCTCCTCTTCGGATAAAGTTGTACATGGCGGGTTTGGTTCCGTTTATAAGGTGACTTCTTCTGGACTGGCCCATTCTACTTTGTAACTGAAGTTTCTCCATCTTTCCTCTAATTAAAAACTATTTGTATAGGGTGTTTTATCCACCGGACAGATAGTTGCAATAAAAAGGCTGTCACTGTCTTCCATTGAATTCAGAAACAAGATTCTTTTGCTTCCTAATCTTCAGCACCAAAACGTCACCAAACTACTTGGCTATTGCATTCATGGAGAAGAGAACTTTCTTGTATATGAGCTCATGGAGAACACAAGTCTAGATACTTTTATCTTTGGTTGGTGCCTCTTTCTGAAACTCATTTAGCCCTCTAATATTCCATTTTCTTATTCTTTAGCTTATTCATGATATGTGTACTATTGATTGATTGCAATCAAATGAATTAACTTTTTACACATAGGTGAAGCGCAACAACGCCAACGCCTTCCATGGCCAGTACGCTTCGAAATCATATGGGGATCGCTCGAGGAGTTTCTTATCTTCAGCACGATTCAGGATTGGGAGACAGAGATTCTAAATCAATCAGCATTTTAGGAGATCTCAAAACAAGCAATATTTTACTGGACAGTGAGATGAATCCTAAAATTTCTGGCTTTGGCTTTGCGAAGACATTGATTGAACATCATTTGGAATTGGAAACCACCCGAGTAGCTGGGGCCATGAACGTGTCAGGATCCATTCCTATTCTCCCCCTCCATTTTTTTCTCTTTCTCATTTAGTTTTTCACCACGAATAATTGTGTTTATTTGGGTGTACAGTGGCTACATTTCTCCGGGCGTCTAGTGGATGGGATACTTTCAGATAAATCATCTTTGTACAGCTTTGGAATCATAGTCCTGGAGGTCATGAGTGGCAAAAGAACATCCATGGGAATACATTCAGATCCCATCCATGCTCATGTAAGAACTAGGAGTTTAGGGCCTACCTGCTTATTCACCAATAATTTATTAGAAAAGATTTGTATTTTCTTGAAAGATTCATGCATATAACAGGTATAGTTACAAAAACTACCTGTGTGATTTTGCCTAATTATAGAAAAAACTCAATTATCTTTCAAAATTACAAATACCCCTTGATACTTGTTTCTATCTTACAAATTGCACCCTGAATAAGGGTGTATTTCAGAGATAACTACAAACCTCAAGGAGGGTATTTGTAACATTTTAAGGGGCTATTTGTAATTTTGAAAGCTAAGGGCTTGTATGGATGTATTTCTAAGTCCAATTTCCAGTTTCTAGTAGAGCTGTCAATTTCGGCCCGCCCCAACCAGTCCGAATTTTTACCGGGCTGGACTTTAATATCCTAGGCCCAAAAATGTCGGGCCTCAAAAGCTCGGCCAGGTCGGCCCGGCATTTTTAGTGTATTTTTCAATGCCTGGGCTGAGCTGGGCTCCCAAATTTTGTGACCCGATCTCTGTTTGGTCAGGCCCGATTTTTCGAAAAGCTCGGTGGGCGGGCCGAGCTAGCCCGGACCGGTGCTTTTGACAGCTATAGTTTCTAGTGTTGGAAAATGAATTTTCAAGCTTTGCGATTTTCGTGTGAGAATTGGGAATATGTTTGGTTTGTTGTCCAAATTTGTTTGAAAATGAGAATTTGTTTGGTTATAGTTTTTCAAATGTATTTTTGACATAAGCTTGCGTGATTGTAGTGCATTTTTACCTAGATTTGCGTAATTGAGATGAAAAATTGTTTGGTTGTGTTTTCAAAATAATATTTTCCATAAAAAAGTGAAAACTGGAAATGACTTCATTTCTACTGAAAATTCTTTAAACAAACATAAACTAATTTTCCAGAATAGTTGGAAAGTGGAAAAATGGTTTTGGAAACACAACCATACAAGGCCTAACCGTTTTTCTTTAAATTAGGCAGTTTTTGTACCATATAATTTATGCACATAGATATCATATATGTAGCATAGTCCCATAATTAACTTTATGTATTAGTACGGCGAGTACACATAGTACCTCATTCCATAATTTCCATTGCATTGTGGTAGCGATTGGAAATGTTTTCATTTTGAAAATTTTCTTTTTGCTAGAGAATAGTGGTACGAAAAATTTGGAAGAAAAAGATGAATTTTGATATTGTGATTGGATATGAGATGAAAAAGTAATGACGAAAGTTGATTAGATATAAAAAGAGTAAAATAATGATTGGTAGTTAGAAATGTGTGTGTGTGAATAGTGGAATTTGTAGGAGAATGTGTAATAATGATTGATGATTGATTGGTGGGAGAAAAAAAATGAAAGTGAATAAATAGTGTATTTTTGAAAATTTTCATAAGCATTCACATTTTGGAGTAAAAAAAAATTTCTCTAGTGGGACGAAAATGGAAATTTTTGGTAACCAATCGCTACCAAATGCACTTGTTTCTTCATTTTCTCCTTCAACGGTTCTTTCTCAACCATGAATGTACATAAATACTGAGCTTTAGGCATACATACTTGATAGATATATATGATCTGTTCTTATAATTGGCATTGTTTTCAGGCATGGAAGCTTTGGAATGAAGGGAGAGCATTAGATCTGGTTGATGAATCACTCGGTGGTGCCTTTTCATCGGATGAGGCATTAAGATGCATTAAAGTTGGTCTCTTATGCACCCAATGGGAACCATACGATAGACCAGAAATGATCTCTGTCCTCAGAATTTTGCAAGGGGAGGAGCTGCAGTTGGAGCCAGGGCCTGGAAGAGAATATCCGACAAGCAGCAGTTTATGCATCCATGATGGACTCGTCGATAGTAATGCTACATTTGAATTTGACGACGACACGTTGCAGAGATAGTGAAATCTGGGAACCAGAGTGGACATGTATGGTAGTATTTCCAACAACTGTTTTCCATTTTCCAACTATTTTGGAAACTGAGCTTATGTTTGTTTAGGGAAGTTTTGAATGGAAATAAGGTCATTTCCAGTTTTCGTGTTTTATGGAAATATTCTTTTGGAAACACAACCAAACAAATTTTTATCACAATCACGCAAATTTATGTGAAAATATACTTCAAAAGCTATAATCAAATAAGTTTTCAATGTAATCACATAGATTTATGTCATAAAATACACATCAAAAACTATAACAAATTTTTTTTTTCATTTTCAAACACAAAATTCAAACAATCGACCAAACATATTCTCAATTTTTACACTCTAAATCAATAGAGTTTTACCTGTACAGAAAACTTGTTAGCCCAATGTTTGTTTCTTCCAGAGTTTTCTTTTTTGGGTAGATCATGGTAACTTTTGTGACCAAATAGGATGGTGTATGTTATTGTAAATATTTCGATTAATTCATACTAGGGAGTTTAATTTATCTGAAGCATCACGTGCTTCAAAGTTAGACATACTAAATTAGATAGATTAAAAAATGAACACATTAGGAAAAAAATGACAATAAATAAATAATTTATTTTTTGAAAATTTTCATAAGCAATTGAAAGTTGGGTTTAGGAAATTTTTTGAGAAAAAATTCTGCAAAAGAATTTGATAACCAATCACGGCATATCGTGCAACATATCCAATATACGAAGATGCAACTGATGATCTACACCTAGTCTGGAACTCTAAAAGATATCACATCCGTGACGAATCGATGGTACCCTATGAAGCATAGACATTTCTCTGAAGATGTCGTACCCATACCAGATATGTGTCCGATACAATACTTTGTCTGATACCTCATGAATACTCTATGGATACATCTACACATGGAAATAGATAGAATTAATTTTAATGTTCAGTTATTCAACATTTTTATTGTGTGTCTATGTGCGTTGTCACATTTTAAATTTTTTTTAGGGTCACATTTCAGATCCGAGTACTTATCAAATTTTAGTTTTTTTATACTTGAAATATTATTTTTTAATCGCACTTAGTACGTCTAGATTTTTAATAATATAAAAATATACAATTTTATATGTATATATATGTGTGTGTGTGTGTGTGTTTGTGTTTGTGTGTGTGGAAATGATTCAAATTAGTCATTTCTAAAGTATAAAGATTAAAAATAGCCAAATTTTTGACACACATCTTTTTTAGCCATTTTGAGGTGTAAAATGACATTCATACCCAGGGATGGCAATGTGGACTGACATGATGTTTGGGGGGGCGAACACGATTGTTCGAGGACGAGGCGGGGAGGGACCCGCCGCAGAGCGGGAGGCGTATGTCCGGGTATTGTAATTGTCCCGCCCCGCCCGAGTAGATATGTATACACTAATATTAATATTATAGGATATTATAAAAATAAAAAAATACATTTAACTTTCACAAAAAAATACATTTACAATAATACATTATAGAATATTATAAAAATATAAAAACATATTTAAATTTCACAAAAAAAAAATAAAAAAAATTACACTTTGTTAGAATAAGTTTAGACTCGTGGAGGGCATGGGGTAACTAGCATGGGACGGGTCCCGGTATTCAATTACCCATCTCGTCCCCGCCCATTGCCATCCTTATTCATACCCTTCTAGCATGTTTGTTTGATATTTTGATTTTTTCTTCTCTCTCTCTCTCTCTCTCATTTATCTCTATGTATCCTCTTAGGGGCGCGATTGGATATACTTTTATTTTGAAAAATTCTATTTTGCTAGAGAATAGTAGTAAAAAAAATTAGAAGAAAAAAGATGAATTTTGAAAGTGTGATTAGAAGTGAGATAAAAAAGTAATGATGAAAGTTGATTTGATTTAAAAATGATAAAATAATGATTGGTAGTTAAAAATTTGTGAGTGAGTAAATAGTAAAATTTGTGGGAAACTGTGTAATAATGATTGATTTTTTGTGAAAAATATGTAGATGTGATTGATGATAGAAAAAATAAGAAAATGTGAAAGTGAGAGAATAATATATTTTCAGAAAATTTTCATAAATAATCGTTTGGTTAAAAATAATTCTCCAACGGAACGAAAATGGAATCCATTTCATATCCGATTGCCACCTTACTCTTTCTTTCAAGTTTTTTTTTTTAAAAAATGAATCTGTATTTTTCGTTTTTAAATATGCAATATGGGTGTTGAATTATAGATATTGAAAATAAGATTAATTTGATATGCAAAACGAATTTAAAACGAACAAGTTATTTGAATTCAAAGTTTTTTAGAGAAAAATAAAATAGTTGAGTTATAATAAATGAGAGAACTTGGATGTAGAGTTACTGTAGGCTGTAGCTCGACGTTACATAACATGGTACAGTGTCGAGTCACATGTAACTCGCGCTAAAGTGTCGAGTTATATATAAGCCGCGCTATAGTGTCGAGTCATATGTAACTCGCGCTACAGTCTTTTGGTGCAAGTAAATTCACTCAAGAACAATTTGGGTTTTTCACACCCCAAAATAGCTAAAAAATGTGCTTGAAAAAGATGGCTCAAGCATTTTGATTTGATGGGAATGTCTAAAAAAAACCATTGTATATATATCCTTAAAATTTAAAATATATTGTATTCTCGTACCAATATTATATCAGATCCGTATCTCATATCTCTTAGGTGTTTCATTGTTAGTACCCTATCAATCTACCTCAAATATACAACATCAGCTCGATGAGTCTCTTATGCAGTCAAAACAGAGTCATCATGTGGTGCGTATACCTGTCTATAATCCATCATATGGAACGCAAACGTAAATAATCAATAGGACATAAGACATGAAAAATAATTAAAACAAAAAGCATGGTTGGTTGCTCCCAAAAACGACCTCTCCTCGCCGATCACCTTCCAAGATGAAGTCCTCCGTGAAACCTGTACAGGGGGGGCGGAGGGGGGCTCCGGCGTACCCTCTCCGATGCTTAAGTCAGTGTCTTGGAAAGGAAATAAAGGCTAGAGAGAGAAAGAGCAATGTAACAGTAAAAAAATGTGATTAGGTTAGAATGAACTTGGGCTTGGGCCTTTTATACCTTAGCTAGGATTAGGGTTTCCGTAAAATTCGGGATTCCGTTACGATTTGGTGTCGAGTCATCATTAAACTAGGATCGGATCTCTTAAAACCCTAATTTTACGCCCATAAGACCATAGCTCCGACCGCTTCACAACACCGACCCCATGTATTGATGCGAAGCCCCTTTAAATTTCGAGGCATCGCCATCCTCGCCATACATCTTTTGGGCGGTGAAAGTGTACCCCAAGTCCTTATAGAATATAACGGGTTAACAACGGATCGCTCTTAACCGTGCTTTGAGCTTTGTGGTCGGCTTAACACGGTGACCTCACACAGTCACCTTTATCAACATCCATACGTAACCACTCGCATTTCGGGCCTTATGTGTCGGCCCAATATGATAAGCCCCACCTATTTATGGGCTCGAGATCGACCCAATACTTATAAGCCTTAGGTCAATCTCATTGTAAGCCTCCTCGGATCGGCCCAATGCTTAATCTTTGATCGCCCCAATATTATGGGCCTTGCTAGATCGGCCCGGTGCGCCGTGCCTGGTCAGTCGGCCGAGACCATCTTTTGCCCCTTATCAATGGTACTCAAAAAAAGAAAAACATGGAAAATAAATAAGACAGTAAAACATGATACATAAAAAGAAATACAATAACTCATGTCGACGATCTAACGGTCAAAATTCATTAGGCGAATCCTAAAACTAACTCGATGGTGTTTTTTGTTTTATTAGCAGTGACATTTTGTAATATTCAAGGACCGATGATTTAGCGATCCTTATGGAAAATATTAGCAATACTTCAAAATATTAGTACATAATACATTTGAAAATATTAGTTTTTTTAATATTGTACAATGATAAGTATTACTAGTACATCTAAAAAAGTATTAGCGGTCTTCCTAAAAATATTACTAGTCATCCTTAGAAGTATTAGTATATAGTTCACTTGAAAGTATTAGTTTTGTAATATTGGACAATGTATAGTATCACGAGAGTCTTTGAAAGTATTAAGCCTTGTTTGTTTATGTTTCCAATGACTTATTTCTATTTTCCAACTATACATAAAAGTGGAATCATGTTTGTCCATAAAATTTCCAATGAAGATCATCATTTCATTTTCTATTTTTCACATAAAACAACATCTCAAACCTATAATTTCTATTCACATATACACTACCATACATCACTTATCATCACTTATCAATCACTATTTACATATTTTAACTCAATTATATATGTGGGATCCACCGATATCAACTTTATCTACTTAAAATATTACTATTTTTAAATTATATTTATATAATGGGATCCACTACAATCTCACAAATATAATATTATATATTCAAATTAAAATATTGAAAGTGGACCTCACTACTATCAACTTTTCAATTATTATATACATAAAATAATATTTCAAAACTACTCAACCAAATACAATCTCATTTCCAACCTACGTAAAACACAATTACAATTTCCACACGAAAATCAATAAATTTTCAAAATTCTATTTCCAACTCCATAAACTGGAAATGGACCATGTAAACATAAACAAACAGGCCCTTAGGTTTTCATCTGATAAGTATTACTAGTCCATCTGGAAAGTATTAGTACTTAATTCACTAGAAAATATTTAATAGCCACTGTAAAAAATATTAGTTTTTTTAATCAAACGTATTAGTAATCCCTATGAAACACATCAATAGTTTTCATGAAAGATATTAGTTTTCCTTCCTAAATATTTTTTTAGTAATCATTCTGAAAAATATTAGTAGTCCCCTCGAAGAGTATTAGTAGTCACCGACATGCTTCTTGAGTTTGATTGATCAAATCATCAAACACTTGAATGATATAATTGAATCAATTTATACCTAATTCAAAACAAGATAAAAGAAAACTGACCAAAAACCAAAAATCCCAAGAAGATGATAATTTGTATTTTCAATGTTTTCAAATTCATCCAGAATATTTGTGATCCCTATTGGTGATGTAGGCTCAGGAGATTCACTAAAACCTTGGAGGAAATTGTTAAAGAAATTCTTTGTAATAATATTCTTACCAAAATATTTGGAGCAAATGGTTTCTTGTTAGTCTGAACCAGAGGTTTTTACCACTAACGAATTGCGTCCCTTTTTCTGTCTCGACTCATATTTAGTGGAAGGTGGGTTATTTGATGTCTAGGTAGCCTTGGGTTCCTGTTAATGTAGTAAACAATCTTCATGACTCATGTAAAAACAAGTATTTATAATAAGGTGGAAAACTTTCACAAATTACATAGTGGTTGGAGCGGGCCAAGGAAAGAGCAAGTTTGGAGCAGGAGCTGCTTCCTTTTTCAGATTGGGTAGGATGTTTTGGATCCGTTTAACGAATTTAGATCCATTAAACCTATCACAAGAGACCAACTCTTATCCAAAAGAGAAGCATCCATTTTATTATTCATTGCTATTATAATTGTGTTAAAAGCAATAATACTTTTCTAGTCCTGTAATTAAGTCTTATTTTATGATTAGCCCTATAACTCATAAAATGGGTCTTTCGTGCAACCCAATATGAACCGCATCACCGGCCGACAATGCCATCCGTGCTTAAGATGTTGATCGGAGAAGATTTATCGCTACAAGAGAAAATAATGGGAGCAGCTTCTCATCGGAATGAGATGATTTATTCACTATTCAGTCTGAAGAACGCCTATCTGAACCATCACTTCTCGTTTCCACGATTTTTGATGGCAACTGAATCTGCAGCAATTTTTGAAGATGACGCTACACCACAAAGGTAGCTGTATGCTGGATTCCACTATGGGTGGGAAAAATCGCCATCCTGCGCTAAATCATTAACTTCAATCAAAAAAAAATGTTGCTGTTTTCAGATCGGAACTCGGAAGCTGTTACTTCATGGTAATGCCACATCTTAGAAAAAAAATTAACCAGTCGTATGCTTTTTGTTTCCCTGTTGTCTCACACTGTGGCTGCGTCATTTGATCGAACACATTGACTTCAATTGCGACAGAATCGGGTCACTGTATTATGGCAAATTAATTTCTCCCGAAACAAAAAACAAATATAGGGTTGGTTTATGTTTGGTTTACTCTTTACTGCAGGGTTTTACCGCTATTATTCAAGCCGTCTTCTACAAATTTCACTGTTAGGTCATGGTCTACTAGTCGCATTGTCAATTCCACCAACAATCTGCACTCAAGTCTATGGACCACACGGTTTTCTTATATATATATATATGCATACCCCTAAAGAAATTTCAATTTCGGAGGACCCATATATTCATTATTTTCTTCCTCAAACATTTCCCCGGAACTTCCTAAGCAAATTGCGCCGAAACTTCAAAGAAAATCATCCTCTTTCGATGTTCAAGGTTTCTATACCAATGAGTATCAAACTTTTGATAAGTGAGAGAAATAGAAATATGGAAACAAGGGTCGCCCGCCAACTTTATTTTATTCTATTGTCATTACCTGACAATTATGCGTGGACTATAAAAGTCATCACGGATCATTTATCATTCTTTTCCAAATTCTCATTATACCCCTGGTTTGCAGAACTACACAAACCGACCCATGAATCTGAATCTAGTTTCGATTTTTTTGATATTTCTCAGTTTTCTGACTCTATCCACAGCAGATAATAGTAATCCAACTGATATTTCTATCAACTGCGGTTCTGTTGGCACTTCTGCAGCAAGCAATGGCAGGAAATGGATGGGAGATGCACAAACAAAATTTTCTTCCTTGCTACGAATAGAAGGGTCATCGACCACCTCAACAGCTATCCATAAATTGATATCATCGGCTGATTCAGTTCCCCACAAGACGGCGAGAATATCTCGTTCCCAATTCTCCTATGCATTTCAAGTGAATCCAGGTCAGAAAATTCTCCGCCTTCACTTTAATCCGTCTCCATACAGAGGTTTTAAAGGTTTTAGGGACTTGTTTACTATTGAAGCCGGTCCTTTCACTTTGCTTAGTAACTTTAGCGCTTCACTTACTGCTGATGCTATTGGTGTGAATTCATTTTCTAAGGAATACTGTTTAAACATACAAGAAAATGAACAATTAAACATTACTTTTTCTCCTGAAAGTAGTCAATCACTAGATACATATGCTTTCATAAATGGCATCGAGATTATCTCAGTGCCTGCCAGTCTTTCTTACTTTCACGGTGGAGATATTGGAGTGCAAGTGGTTGGTGAGAAGTCTCTGGTCTATGTGGATCACAACACTGCACTTGAGATGATCCACCGACTAAATATTAAACAGATTTCTGGTCCGCCTAGTGGAGATTTTGATGACACATTTCCAATTTGGGCACTGCGAAAAGCAGACAAGGTAAAAAACAACACCTGGAAAGTACCAGTGGATGTGGGATTCAGGTACTTGATCAGGGTTCATTTCTCAGAGGTGGGACTCAAGATTGCAGGGACTGGTGATGTGATGTTTAAAATTCTCATTAATGAAATGATTGCTCAGTCTAATATTGACCTAGTGAAAGAAAGGGATGATAATGACATTCCCTGGTATGGAGACTATACAGTGATGATGAGAGGTCACAAAAAACAGGGTAGACGCGATCTCTTGATTTCTTTCAAGTCCTACGATGAACTAATCGATGGACATGGACTCCTTGCTGGATTTGAGATATTTAAGTTGAGCAATCCTGACAACAGTCTTGCCAGTCCAAATCCCTTGCCTCCAGCTCAGGTTTCATCATCCAAGACTATCCAAAATTTGCTCTTAGTTCTTGGTCATAGAAATGCAATTGTAGCTGTTGCAATAACTATAATTTCTCTGGTAAATATCATTGTTCATAAGTTGCGCGAGTATTGGGAAGCTAGCAGTACTGAGGAAGAAAACAAGCCATCAGCCAGGGCTGAACAACTATGTCGTCGATTTTCACTAGTTGAAATTCAATTAGCCACTAGAAATTTCAGTGATGCACTTTTAATTGGAAGAGGTGGATTTGGTAAAGTCTACAAAGGGCTCATTGATAGAGGACAAACGACTGTTGCTGTGAAGAGGTTAAAATCAAACTCCATGCAAGGGGCACATGAGTTTTTGATGGAGATTGAAACACTTTCCGAGCTTCGTCATGTTAATCTAGTTTCTCTAATTGGTTATTGCAATGAGCGTAGAGAAATGATTCTTGTTTATGACTATATGGCCGGTGGAACACTGGCGGACCACCTTTACAAACTTCCAAGGGAGAACAATAACTTTTCTCTCCTGTGGAAGCAACGTCTTAATATTTGCATTGGAGCTGGTCGGGGACTTGACTATCTTCACACGGGCCATGGAGTCATACATCGTGATGTAAAAACTTCAAACATCCTGCTTGATGATAATTTCATAGCTAAGGTCTCGGATTTCGGTTTGGCAAAACATGAAAATAGAAACATGTTACAAAGCCATATCAGCACAAGAGTGAAGGGCACAAATGGGTACTTAGACCCACATTACCTCCACACCCGTAAACTAACAAGGAAAACTGATACATATGCTTTTGGTGTGGTGTTGTTGGAAATATTATGCGGGAGACCAGCTGTGGATTTTGGGGTTGCAGAGGATGAACATATTTTGACCATGTGGGCTCGTAATAAAATTAGTGAGGGAGAGGTTGATCAGATTGTGGCTTCAAGTCTGAGAGAGGAAATTTCACCAGCCAGCCTGATGACATTTGTTGGGATTGCTGAAAGGTGCTTGCGTGATGAACCAAAGAATCGGCCAACACTGTCTCAAGTTGTGCTACAACTTGAGCTTGCACTTGAGCAACAGGACAACAAACAAGTTTTGGTGTCAAATGAGATAAAAAGTGCATCTGATGACATCCGCCCGAGTAAGGTTGAAACTGATGTATCCCTTAACACAGGGCAGTCCACAATGCCCTCCACGCATGTTCAGAATCTGACATCTCCACCGCAAGAACAAACTAACAGCCAAGTGGTTAATGATGGGCTTCCATCTTCAAGGCGAGATGGGAGAAGAGCCACAACGCATAAGTCATCACGACTTTGGCCATGGGAGGCATTTTGGAACAGAGTTAAACCATCCAGGAGAAACGATTTGTTTTCAGGTATGACCACAATAAAAGTCGATTACATTTTCTTTTCTTATTTTGTTTGCAAACTTTTCTTGGCCGATACTTATCTATGATACTACCATATGATTTATGTTAGGAATGCTTACCCTGACATTTGATAAATTACTGAAAAGTTTCTTGATTTCTGAAAATAACTCAGTCCCCTAGTAACATCAAGCCAAGAAATGTGGCTAGAAAGATGAAAAAATGAAGTTACAATTCCTAAAAAAAAGAAAAAAAATTAATTGAAAATTGAGCATTACACGAAGTAGTGAACATTGTAAGGTTACCCTTCTTCCAAATTCTTGAATGCAAATATCTCCATCCTTTTTTTAACGTCTAAAATTTATCTTTGGTTTTTCTTCTTCGTTTATACACTTCAATACACACACGAAAATGTGTATGCACCTAAACATAAAACATATGTACATTTTTTAGAGGGGGAGTTTGTAAAGAAAACTTCACTGATATCGGGTGTCAGTAAATCCAAGAGTTCTTTTGATAATATGAATATCGCTTCATATTATTTCTGAAACTTATATAATGTTTGAAAATTGCAGAAATTTGGGATGAACCAAGCATATCGACCAAGTTTGATTGGGATATTATTGCAGCAGCCACCAGTCAATTCTCCTCTTCTCAGAAACTTGGGCAGGGCAGGTTTGGTTCGGTTTATAAGGTGACTTTCTGACTCATTCTACTATTTTCCTGTACTAGAGAGTGTACTGGATAGGATGGTATGTTGGCCATTCAAGTTTATCCATTTTCGCCTAATTAAACTATTTGTACAAGGTGTGTTTCCTACAGGACAGGTTATTGCAGTTAAAAGGCTATCACCATCTTCCGCAAAAGGCCTCCCAGAGTTCAAAAATGAGATTCTTTTGCTTCCCAATCTTCAACATCGAAACATCATCAAACTACTTGGCTATTGCATTCATAGAGAAGAAAAGTTGCTTGTATATGAGTTTATGGAAAACAAAAGTCTAGTTACTTTTATAGTAGGTTGGTGCCTTCTGAATCTTTTTACTTTCTCCGTTGAAAAAAAAAAAAAGGATAACAAGTTATCGATTCCAGAATTCCATTTCCTTATTTCATAATATGGATTAACAATTTAATGAACTAACCCTTTTACCCATAGATGAAGCGCAACGTCGACTCCTCCAATGGGAAATACGCTTCAAAATTATAATAGGGATTGCTCGAGGACTGGTGTATCTCCAGCAAGATTCAGGACTGAGAGTCATTCACAGAGATGTCAAATCAATCAATATTTTACTGGACATTGAGACGAATCCTAAAATTTCTGACTTTGGCATGGCTAGGACTTTGGTAGAGAAAATTTCTCACTTTGGCATGGCTAGGACTTTGGTAGAGAATTATTCTGACTTTGAAACGCGAGTGGGAGGTACCATGTAAGTCACTTCCTCCCTTTTTTCTCTTTTCTGATTTATGTTTTCTTACTGAAATAACATTGGTACTTTATTATTTGTATATCCAGTGGCTATATGTCTCCGGAAAGTATTATGCACGGGACATTTTCAGTTAAGTCCGATGTGTATAGCTTTGGAATCACAATGCTGGAAATCGTGAGTGGCAGGAGAGTAATGGAATATTATTCAGAGCACATGAACCCTAACGACTATGTAAGTGGCCTTTGATATGTTAATATTCAGTGGACAACACATTAAGTGCATGGATGAATAAAAACTAGGGCTAATTACATAAAACCCCCTGAGGTTTGGGCTAATTACAAACAAACACAGATTTTTGAAAAATACAAAAAAAAATACCTTGAGGTTTGATTCCACTTAGATCTTCCCCTTCATAAGCAAAAAATATTTCAAAGAACACCTTGATATTTGTAGAAATATTACAATTAACCCCTTAAACTTAAGACAAATCAAACAAGAGGGTTTTTTTTGTAATTTTGAAACATCTCGGGATTTTTTTTGTAATTAGGCCAAACCTTGGGGGTGTTTTTGTAATTATCCCTAAAAACTAAAATGAGATGCTTGTCACTCACCTAAGCATCCACCCTATTGGAATTTGGATATAACATGTAGCATAAGCATGCACTAGTACAGTAGTACTCCATGTAGTTACTTCACCAGTTATTTTTTAAATGAATATCAATTTAATATAAGGATAATTGCAACAAGAAAAAAAAAACGAGCTAATTACAGAAAAACTCCACAGGTTTTTGAAATTTACAATAAAGCCGTGAGGTTTGATTGTGTCTTACATTTCCTCCCTTCATAAGCAAAAAAATGTTTCAAAAATCCTCTGATATTTATCGAAATATTACACTACATCCTTAAATTTAGGACATAATCAAATTTACGGGGGGAATTTTAGTAATTTTGAAACATGTCCGAATTTTTTCGTAATTAGCTCAAACCTCAGTTTTTTTTTTTTGTAATTATCCCGTTAATCTATATACTCTTTTTCCTGTCATGTACGAACCATTTATATTGGGTACTTTTCAGGCATGGGAGCTTTGGATTGAAGGGAGAGCATATGATCTGATAGATGAATCACTTGGAGGAGCATTTCCTGAGGAAGAAGCTCTACGATGCGTTCAAGTTGGTGTGTTGTGCACTCAAGAGCAACCACAACACCGCCCAACGATGCCTTCCGTGCTTAAAATGTTGGAAGGAGACGAGCCACTAGTCGAGCCACAACTGCCACGTTCTCGATATCTACATCAATATACAACACGCGGCAGTGTACATTCCGGTGGACTCTCTAGTGATGCAACATTTGAACTTGATGACACACTGGAAAGATAGTAAAATCTGGGGACCATTTTGCTTCTCTTGCATACAGTTTGCCATGTGAGTTGCTTCAAATCTTTATTTTTGTTTAGGTCATGTATTGGTTGTCTTTATGTTATATATACTGAAATTTCAAGAATTTTTCACATCTTGTGTAAATATTGCCTCTGCACTGAACTTCAAGACCACCATCAGATTTTGGTTCTCAGATTTTATTTTGTACTTTTCAGGGTAAAAAATTCCACTTTACTGATTTATACTCATGTTGGTTATCACTTAGCCTCTTTGTACTGTTAATTGTTTCACTTACTCTTTAATCTCATTGTCACACTTTGCCCTTGCACTCAAAGAAAATCTCCAAATTGCCGTTACCAAATACCAACTAATGTATAAAAATTTCTATAAAATGTTCTAAAGTTTGTACATTCGTATTTGTATTTTAACACTTTCAACTTAATTGTAGAAAAACCAAATTGCCCATACCCAATGTTTTGAAAACTGGACTGGGCCGAACCGGTCGGTTCAATCGGGAACCGGTCACATGCCCGGCCCGGTTATATGTTAAAACCGGGTGGCTAAGAAACCGTTGTCACCCGGTCAAGCCCGATAAAAAACCCAAAAACCGGTGACCCAATTAACTCGGTTCAATTATTTTTTTTGGTTTTGTTTTGTTATTAAATAATTCTTTTTGTTTTATTACAAAAATTGAAGGATAATACGTTTAGTAAATTAGCATATAACTTCTCCTTATATTTTATTTACATATATATTTGGATATTATAATATATTAATTCAAATTTTCATTTTTATTTGTATTTGTTAGTTTTTTTAACATTTGTATTTGTGTTTATCTTTTATATGTGTGTCTGTATATATAACTCAACTGATTTTTTAAGAACGGTTTAACCAGTTGAACCAGTGACCCAATGACTCAATTATTAATTTGATTCGATGTCCGGTCCTAAAAACATTGCCCTTACCTAGTAATTGTGGAAATTACTTTAAAATGGTAAATTAGTATTCTTTTGTTCATTCTAATATTTTTTTCAAACTAATTATTTAATACTTAGTTCATTTTAGTTTTTATTGTACGTAAAAAAATAGTAGTTATTTAAATCATAAAGTTGCAATAAATTATTACACATTAGAACTTTTTTAAATGCTAATATATTTACTAATGAATATCCTACTCATTATAAATCTACAATATATTCTTTCAGTAACACATAGACCACAGTTTTGTAAAATTTTAGTAATGGAATTATATTTATTAATTAAATTATCATGAGTTCATAGAAACTATATATCATAATATATGTTAAGTTCAAAAAAAATTTGGGTGTTAATGTGGATAGGCCTTTATGGGAGTGTTTGCAAGAACTCCTGGTTTTAAAAGAAGTGATTTATCTGTAAAAAAAAAAAAGTGATTTATTGTAGAAGAAGTACAAAATAATTGAGAATCAAAAGTTGATAATGTTTGAAAATAGAATCAAAAAGTTAAGGATCAGAAACTGAAAGTGCTTGGTGAAAAAGTTAGAAAAATGTGTTAATAGTGTTTGAAAATAGAATCAAAATGTGATGATAAATTGCAAGTGCTCAGTGAAAAAGTTAGAAAAATGATTATTTATTTGTAAAAGTCAAATATGAAGCAACAAACATGAGGGAAACATGCAAAATTAATCCTGCATCTATAGGGGTGTTGCAATATTAGTCCTATAACTTTTGAAATTGCGATTTTAGTCCTGTATGGTTTGTTTTTTTTGGCTTTTGGGTCCTGTAAGTTTTAGATTTGTGCATTTCTGGTCCTATAAGTTTTAAGCTGATACAAATTTGATCCTAAATGGTATTTCAATATTTTAATTATTTCCAAAATGCGCTTGATAGCCAAAACAATCAATATACCTACGATCAAATTTAGATTTACTTGAGTATAATTTATTTATCACTGTAGATTGCCTAATGACGAAAGAATTTTAGATTTATGAATCCAGATCAAAATCTAAGAAACGAGTTCTACATGTATTATTTTCTAATTATGAAAATATAAAAACACGTACAAATATGCCAAAATTGGCCATTTTGAATAATACGACAAATTACCACACCTAAAAAATAAAAAAATAAAATTGCAAAATTCTAAAATTTACATAATTAAAATTTGTTATTTTTGCAAAGAGACATAATTGTCACGGGATTAAAATTGCAACTTTAAAAGTTAGGGGACTATTTTGCAATATCCCTATCCAATTTTGTAATTTTTCCTAAATATAAATCTAACGCAATCATCTCCTATTTTTAGATTCTGATTAAATGAAACAGAAATTAACATTTATATGCAAACACAAAATTACTTTTTTTTTTTTTGCAAAAAACTAACGTACTTTTTTTTTTTTTTTCTGAAAGTGCAAACTCCTAACTCACAAAAATCGGTTTTCTGTTCTGTGCACCCAATATAAAGCGCATCACCGGCAGAAAATGCCATCCGTGCTTAAGATGTTGATCGGAGAAGATTTATCGCTACAAGAGATAATATTCAGTCTGAAGAACGCCTATCTGAACCATCACTTTTCTTTTCCACGATTTTTCATGGCAACGAACACAAGGGCATCCCAGATTCAGCCATTGACACTGGGGCAATTTTTGAAGATGACGGTACACCGCAAAGGTAGCTGTATGCTTGATTCCACTTTGGGTGGGAAAAATCGCCACCCTGCGTTAAATCCTTAGCTTCAATCAAGAAAAATTGTTGCTGTTTTCAGATCGGAACTCGGAAGCAGTTACTTCCTGGTAATGCCAAGTTCGTATGCTTTTTGTTTCCCTGTTGTTTCACATTGGATGCGCCATTTGATCAAACACTTTGACTGCGATTGCGATAGAATCAGATCATTGTAGATATGGCAAATTAATTTCTCCTGAAACGAAAACAAAATATACAATTGGTTTATGTTCTGTTTTACTGCTTAGTTGCAGGGTTTTACCGCTATTATCGAAGCCGCCTTCTAAAATTTCACAGTTAAGTCATGGTCAACTTGTCGTATTCTCAGTTCCATCAACTCCCTAAAGAAAATCTCTTCAGAGGCTGCGGACCCATGTATTCATTATTGACCCTCAAACATTTTTTTGGAAATTCCAATGAGTATCAAACTTTTGATAAGTGAGAGAATTCCAAATATGAAAACAAGGCTCGTCAACTTTGTTTTATTCCATTGTGATTACCTGACAATTAAGCGTGGACTATGAAAGTCATCACGGATCATTTATCACTGTTTTCCAAATTCTCATTATTCCTCTGGTTTGCAGAACTACACAAACCAAGACATGAATCTGTATCCAGTTTCAATTGCTTTCCTATTTCTCTGTTTCCTGAATGCAACCACAGCCGATAATAGTAATCCAACTCAATTCACAGCTGATATTTCTATTAACTGTGGTTCTTTTGGAACTTCTGCAGCAAGCAATGGCAGGGAATGGATGGGAGATGTACTACCAAAATATTCTTCCTTGCTACAAATAGAGGGCTCATCAACAACCTCAACAGTTATCCATAAGTTGATCTCTGCTGATCCAGTTCCCCACAAGACGGCAAGAATATCTCATACCCAATTCTCCTATGCATTTCAAGTGAATCCAGGTCAGAAAATTCTCCGCCTTCACTTTAATCCGTCTCCATACAAAGGTTTTAAAGGGTTCAAGGACTTATTCACTGTTGAAGCTGGTCCTTTCACCTTGCTGAGTAACTTTAGCGCTTCACTTACTGCTGATGCTCTTGGTGTGAAATCATTTTCTAAGGAATTCTGTTTAAACATACAAAAAAATGAACAATTCAACGTTACTTTTTCTCCTGAAAGTAGTCAATCACAAGATACATATGCTTTCATAAATGGCATCGAGATTATCTCAGTGCCTGCCAGTCTTTCTTACTTTCACGGTGGAGATATTGGAGTCCAAGAGGTTGGTAAGAAATCTCTGGTCTATGTCGATCAACACACTGCGCTTGAGATGATCCATCGACTAAATATTAAGGAGAGTTCTGTTTTGTCTAGTGGAGATTTTGATGACACGTTTCCAATTTGGGCATTGCGAAAAGCAGACAAGGGAAAGAACAACAACTGGAAAATACCAGTGGATGTGGGATTCAGGTACATGATTAGGATTCATTTCACAGAGATAGGACTCAATATTGCAGGGACAGGTGATGTCATGTTTAAAGTTCTCATTAATGACATGATTGCTCAGACTAATATTGACATGGTGAGAGAAAGGGATGAAAATAGTATTCCCCGGTACAGGGACTACATGGTGATGTTAAGAGGGCAGAGAAAGGAGGGTAAACGCGATCTCTTGATTTCTCTGCATTCATATGATGATCTCATAGGTGGGCATGGACTCTTTGCTGGAATTGAGGTATTTAAGTTGAGCAATCCTGACAATAGTCTTGCCAGCCCAAATCCCATGCCTCTAGCTCGAGATTCACCATCCCACACTATCCAAATATTACTCTTAATTCTTGGTCATAGAAATGCATTTGCAACCATTGCAATAACTATAATTTCTCTTGTAAATATCATTGTTCATAAGTTGCGGGAGTATTGGGAAGCTAACAATGCTGAGGAGGAAAACAAACCATCAGCCAGATCCCAACGATTATGTCGTCGTTTTTCATTAGCTGAGATCCAATTAGCTACTAGAAATTTCAGTGTTGCACTTTTAATTGGAAGAGGTGGATTTGGTAAAGTCTACAAAGGTCTCATTGATAGAGGACAAAAGGCTGTTGCTGTGAAGAGGTTAAGATCAAACTCCAATCAGGGGGCGCATGAGTTTCTGATGGAGATTGAAACACTCTCCGAGCTTCGACATGTTAATCTAGTTTCTCTAATTGGTTATTGCAATGAGCACAGAGAAATGATTCTTGTTTATGACTATATGGCTGGTGGAACACTGGCTGACCAGATCTACAAACTTCCAAGGGAGAGCAATAATTGTCCTCCTCTCCGCTGGAAGCAACGTCTTAATATTTGCATTGGAGCTGGTCGTGGATTAGACTATCTCCACACAGGCCATGGAGTTATACATCGTGATGTAAAGACTTCAAACATCCTGCTTGATGATAATTTCATAGCTAAGGTTTCTGATTTTGGTTTGGCCAAACATGAAAACAGAAGCAAGATACAAAGCCACGTTAGCACAAGAGTTAAGGGCACAAATGGGTACTTAGACCCACATTATCTCCAAACTAGTAAACTAACAAGGAAAACTGATACATATGCCTTCGGTGTGGTGCTGTTGGTAGTATTGTGTGGGAGACCAGCATTGGATTTTGGCATTGCAGAGGATGAGCAGATTTTGAGCAAGTGGGCTCGTGGTAAGATTATTGAGGGAGAGATTGATCATATTATCGATTTGATTATGAGAGATGAAATATCACCAGATAGCCTGGAGACATTTGTGGAAGTTACTCAAAGATGCTTGCATGATGAACCAAAGAATCGGCCAACAATGTCTGAAGTTGTGCGACAACTTGAGATTGCACTCGGTCAACAGGACAACAGACAAATTTTGGTGTTGAATGAGATATCACGTGCTTACGATGACATCCACCATAGTAATGATATTGACGTATCTGTTAACAGAGAGCAACCCACAATGAACTCTAGTCATGTGCAGTTTCTCACTCATCCTCCCGAAGAACAGATCAATACTAAAGCGGTCAGTGCTGAGATTCCATCTACGAGAAAAGATGGGAGAAAAGCCACAACACATAAGCCATCAAGAGTTTGGCCATGGAACGCTTTTTGGAAGAGAGTTAAATCACCTAAGAAAAATGAATCTTCATCAGGTACGGTACGGCCACAAGAAGAGTCGATGACATTTGCTATTAAAATCTTGTTTGAAAACTTTTCATGGTCTATACTTATTGTTGATACCACTTTAAGATATAAGTTCGGGATAGTTACCGCGGTCTTTGATAATATTAAAAAAAATTATTGATTTGAAAAAAAATTACTGATGCCCCGGTTAATGTCAGCCCAAGAAAGGTTGCTCAAAAGAAGGAAAAGATGAACGTACTATTCCATTTTACATACGAAGAAAAAGAAAAATCAATTAAATATAGGACCATTGCATGACGCCATGCGGATGTTTACCTTTATGTCAAAATTCTCAAATGCAAATCTCCATCCTTATTTTTCTGTCTAAACATCTCTTTGTTGATTCTTCTACTTTTATTCATATACATATGCATATAAACACACACACACACAAATATGTGCACCTAAATATAAAACACAAGTACCAAAAAAAATTTAAAAGGGAGAATTTGTAATAAAAATATCACTGATATGGGTGTGTTGGAGAGATCTTTTTGATAATATGACCTAATTTTATGGATGTTCTTCGGCGTAATTATCCCTTAATTTATCATTTTCTGAAACGTATATAATGTTTGTGAATTACAGAAATTTGGGAAGAAGCAAACATAAAATCGGCCAATTTCGATTGGGATACAATTGTAGCTGCCACCAATCAGTTCTCCTCTTCGGATAAAGTTGTACATGGCGGGTTTGGTTCCGTTTATAAGGTGATTTCTTCTGGACTGGCCCATTCTACTTTGTAACTGATGTTTCTCCATCTTTCCTCTAATTAAAAACTATTTGTATAGGGTGTTTTACCCACAGGACAGATAGTTGCAATAAAAAGGCTGTCACTATCTTCCATTGAATTCCGAAACAAGATTCTTTTGCTTCCTAATCTTCAGCATCAAAACGTCACCAAACTACTTGGCTATTGCATTCATGGAGAAGAGAACTTTCTTGTATATGAGTTCATGGAGAACACAAGTCTAGATACTTTTATCTTTGGTTGGTGCCTCTTTCTGAAACTCATTTCACCCTCTAATATTCCATTTTCTTATTCTATAGTTTATTCATGATATGCGTACTATTGATTGATTAACAATCAAATGAATTAACTTCTTCACATAGGTGAAGCACAACGACGCCAACGCCTTCCATGGCCAGTACGCTTCGAAATCATATGGGGGATCGCTCGAGGAGTTGCTTATCTTCATCACGATTCAGGATTGGGAGACAGAGATTCCAAATCAAGCAGCATTTTAGGAGATCTCAAAACAAACAATATTTTACTGGACAGTGAGATGAATCCTAAAATTTCTGGCTTTGGCTTTGCGAAGGCATTGGTTGAACATCAGTTTGATTTGGAAACCATCCGAGTAGCTAGTGCCATGAACGTGTCAGGATCCATTCCTATTCTCCCCTCTCCATTTTTTTTCTCTTTTCTCATTTACTTTTTCACCAGGAATAATTGTGTTTATTTGGGTGTACAGTGGCTACATTTCTCCGGAACGTCTAATGGATGGGAAACTTTCAGATAAATCATCTGTGTACAGCTTTGGAATCATAGTCCTGGAGGTCATGAGTGGCAAAAGAACATCCATGGGAATACATTCAGATCCCATCCATGCTCATGTAAGAACTAGGAGTTTAGGGCCTACCTGCTTATTCACCAATAATTTATTAGAAAAGATTTGTATTTTCTTGAAAGATTCATGCATATAACAGGGATAGTTACAAAAACTACCTGTGAGATTTTGCCTAATTATAGAAAAAACCCAATTATCTTTCAAAATTACAAATACCCCTTGATACTTGTTTCTATCTTACAAATTGCACCCTGAATAAGGGTGTATTTCGTAGATAACTACAAACCTCAAGGAGGGTATTTGTAACATTTTAAAGGGCTATTTGTAATTTTGAAAGCTAAGGGCTTGTATTTCCAAGTCCAATTTCCAGTTTCTAGTAGAGCTGTCAATTCCGGCCCGGCCCGACGGGCTGGCCCGACCAGCCCGACATTTTTACCAGACTGGACTTTAATATCCTAGGCCCAAAAAACGCCGGGCCTCAAAAGCCCAGCCAGGTCGGCCCGGCATTTTTAGTGTATTTTTCAATGCCTGGGCCGGACTGGGCTCCCAAATTTGCGACCCGATCACTGTTTGGTCCGACCCAATTTTTTCGAAAAGCTCGGTGGGCCGGGCTAGCCCTGACCGGTGCTTTTGATAGCTATAGTTTCTAGTGTTGGAAAATGAATTTTCAAACTTTATTGATTTTCGTGTGAGAATTATGAATATGTTTGGTTTGTTATCTGAATTTCTGTTTGAAAATGAGAATATGTTTGGTTATAGTTTTTCAAATGTATTTTTGACATAGGTTTGCGTGATTGTAGTGCATTTTTACCTAGATTTGCGTAATTGAGATGAAAAATTGTTTGGTTGTGTTTTCAAAAGAATATTTTCCATAAAAAAGTGAAAACTGGAAATGACTTCATTTCTACTGAAAACTTTTTAAACAAACATAAACTAATTTTCCAGAATAATTGGAAAGTGGAAAAATGGTCTTGGAAACACAACCATACAAGGCCTAACCCTTTTCTTTTTAAATTAGGCAGTTTTTGTAATTATCCCCATATAATTTATGCACATAGATATCATGTATGCAGCATGGTCCCATAATTAACTTTATGTATTAGTACGTCGAGTACACATAGTACCTCATTCCATTGCATTATGGTAGCGATTGGAAATGTTTTTATTTTGATTTTTTTTTTGTTAGAGAATAGTGGTATGAAAAATTTTGGAAGAAAAAAATGAATTTTGATATTGTGATTGGATATGAGATGAAAAAGTAACGATAAAAGTTGATTTGATATAAAAAGAGTAAAATTGGTAGTTAGAAATGTGTGAGTGTGTGAATAGTGGAATTTGTGGGAGGATGTGTAATAATGATTGATGATTGGTGGGAGAAAAAAATGAAAGTGAATAAATAGTGTGTTTGTGAAAAATTTCATAAGCATTCACATTTTGGAGTAAAAAATTTTTTTCTAGTGGAACGAAAATGGAAATTTTTGGTAACCAATCGCTACCTAATGCACTTGTTTCTTCATTTTCTCCTTCAACGGTTCCTTCTCAACCAAATACTGAGCTTTAGGCATACATACTTGATAGATATATATGATCTGTTCTTATAATTGGCATTGTTTTCAGGCATGGAAGCTTTGGAATGAAGGGAGAGCATTAGATCTGGTAGATGAATCACTTGGTGGTGCCTTTTCATCGGATGAGGCATTAAGATGCATTAAAGTTGGTCTCTTATGCACCCAATTGGAACCATATGATAGACCAGAAATGATCTCTGTCCTCAGAATTTTGCAAGGGGAAGAGCTGCAGTTGGAGCCAGGGCCTGGAAGAGAATATCCGACAAGCAGCAGTTTATGCATCCATGATGGACTCGTCGATAGTAATGCTACATTTGAATTTGACGACGACACGTTGCAGAGATAGTGAAATCTGGGAACCAGAGTGGACATGTATGGTAGTATTTCCAACAACCGTTTTCCATTTTCCAACTATTTTGGAAACTGAGTTTATGTTTGTTTAGGGAAGTTTTGAATGGAAATAAGGTAATTTCCATTTTTTTCGTTTTTTTTATGAAAATGTTATTTTGGAAAGACAACTAAACAAATTTTCACCACACTCACGCAAATTTATGTGAAAATATACTTCAAAAGCTATAATCAAATAAGTTTTCAATGTAATCACATAAATCTATGTCATAAAATACACATAAAAAACTATAACAAATTTTTTTTTTTTCATTTTCAAACACAAAATTCAAACAATTGACCAAACATATTCTCAATTTTTACACTCTAAATCAATAGAGTTTTACCTGTACAGAAAACTTGTTAGCCCAATGTTTGTTTCTTCCAGAGTTTTCTTTTTTGGGTAGATCATGGTAACTTTTGTGACCAAATAGGATGGTGTATGTTATTGTAAATATTTCGATTAATTCATACTAGGGAGTTTAATTTATCTGAAGCATCACGTGCTTCAAAGTTAGACATACTAAATTAGATACATTAAAAAATGAACACATTAGGAAAAAAATGACAATAAATAAATAATTTATTTTTTGAAAATTTTCATAAGCAATTGAAAGTTGGGTTTAGGAAATTTTTTGAGAAAAAATTCTGCAAAAGAATTTGATAACCAATCACGGCATATCGTGCAACATATCCAATATACGAAGATGCAACTGATGATCTACACCTAGTCTGGAACTCTAAAAGATATCACATCCGTGACGAATCGATGGTACCCTATGAAGTATAGACATTTCTCTGAAGATATCGTACCCATACCAGATATGTGTCTGATACAATACTTTGTCATCTATACATGGAAATAGATAGAATTTTTAATGTTCATTTATTCAACATCTTTATTGTGTGTCTATGTGCGTTGTCACATTTTAAATTTTTTTAGGGTCACATTTCAGATTCGAGTACTTATCAAATTTTAGTTTTTTTATACTTGAAATATTATTTTTTAATCGCACTTAGTACGTCTAGATTTATAATAATATAAAAATATACAATTTTATATGTATATATGTGTGTGTGTGTGTGGAAATGGTTCAAATTAGTCATTTCTAAAGTGTAAAGATTAAAATAGCCAAATTTTTTACACACATCTTTTTTAGCCATTTTGAGGTGTAAAATGACATTCATACCCAAGGATGGCAATGTGGACCTGACCCGGCCTGACCCGCAGTGTTTGGGGCGGGGCGAACACGACCCGTTCCGAGGACGAGGCGGGGAGGACCCGCCTCGCAGACGGGGCAGGGCGGGTCTGGGTATTGTAATTGCCCCGCCCCGCCCCAGTAGATATGTATACACTAATATTAATATTATAGGATATTATAAAAATAAAAAAAATACATTTAACTTTCATAAAAAAATACATTTACAATAATACATTATAGAATATTATAAAAATATAAAAACATATTTAAATTTCACAAAAAAAAAAGTTACACTTTGTTAGAATAAGTTTAGACTCGTGGCGGGGCATGGGGTAACGAACCCGTGGCGAGGCATGGGGTAACTAGCATGGGACGGGTCCGGGTATTCAATTACCCGTCTCGTCCCGCCCCATTGCCATCCTTATTCATACCATTCTAGCATGTTTGTTTGATATTTTGATTTTTTCTTCTCTCTCTCTCTCTCTCATTTATCTCTATGTATCCTTTTAGGGGCACGATTGGATATACTTTTATTTTGAAAAATTCTATTTTGCTAGAGAATAGTAGTAAAAAAAATTAGAAGAAAAAAGATGAATTTTGAAAGTGTGATTAGATGTGAGATAAAAAAAGTAATGATGAAAGTTGATTTGATTTAAAAATGATAAAATAATGATTGGTAGTTAAAAATTTGTGAGTGAGTGAATAGTAAAATTTGTGGGAAACTGTGTAATAATGATTGATTTTTTGTGAAAAATATGTAGATGTGATTGATGATAGAAAAAATAAGAAAATGTGAAAGTGAGAGAATAATATATTTTCAGAAAATTTTCATAAACAATCGTTTGGTTAAAAATAATTCTCCAACGAAACGAAAATGGAATTCATTTCATATCCGATCGCCACCTTACTTTTTCTTTCAAGTTTTTTTTTTTTAAAAAAATGAATCTGTATTTTTCGTTTTTAAATATGCAATATGAGTGTTGAATTATAGATATTGAAAATAAGATTAATTTGATATGCAAAACGAATTTAAAACGAACAAGTTATTTGAATTCAAAGTTTTTTAGAGAAAAATAAAATAGCTGGGTTATAATAAATGAGATAACTTGGATGTAGAGTTACTGTAGGCTGTAGCTCGACGCTACATAACATGGTACAGTGTCGAGTTATATATAAGTCGTGCTACAGTGTCGAGTCATATGTAACTCGCGCTACAGTCTTTTGGTGCAAATAAATTCACTCAAGGACAATTTGGGTTTTTCACACCCCAAAATAGCTAAAAAATGTGCTTGAAAAAGATGGCTCAAGCATTTTGATTTGATGGGAATGTCTAAAAAAAACCATTGTTGATATATCCTTAAAATTTAAAATATATTGTATTCTCGTACCAATATCATATCGTATCCGTATCTCATATCTGTACCGGTGTTTCATTGTTAGTACCCTATCAATATACCTCAAATATACAACATCAGATCGATGAGTCTCTTGTGCAGTCAAAACAGAGTCATCATGTGGTGCGTATACCTGTCTATAATCCATCATATGGAACGCAAACGTAAATAATCAATAAGACATAAGACATGAAAAATAATTAAAACAAAAAGCATGGTTGGTTGCTCCTAAAAACGACCTCTCCTTGCCGATCACCTTCCAAGATGAAGTCCTCCGTGAAACCTGCACAGGGGGGGCAGAGGGGGGCTCCAGCGTACCCTCTCCGATGCTTAAGTCAGTGTCTTGGAAAGGAAATAAAGGCTAGAGAGAGAAAGAGCAATGTAACACTAAAAAAATGAGATTATGTTAGAATGAACTTGGGCTTGGGCCTTTTATACCTTAGCTAGGATTAGGGTTTCCGTAAAATCCGGGATTCCGTTACGATTTGGTGTCAGAGTCATCATTAAAATAGGATCGGATCTCTTAAAAACCCTAATTTTACGCCCATAAGACCATATCTCCGACCTGCTTCACAACACCTCGACCCCATGTATTGATGCGAAGCCCCTTTAAATTTCCAAGGCATCCTCAACGCCTCATACATCTTTTGGGCCGAGATGAATCAGACTCAAGTCCTTATAGAATATAACGGGTTAACAACAGACGCCTTAACGTGCAAGGGGAGCTTTGTGGTCGGCCTAACACGGTGACCTCACATAGGTCACCTTTATCAACATCCATACAAGACCACTCGTGCATTTCGGGCCTTACATGTCTACCAATATGATAAGCCCCCACCTATTTATGGGCTCGGTAGATCGCCCAATACTTATGCCCAAGTCAATCTCATGCTGTAAGCCTCCTCAGATCGACCCAATGCTTAATGCTTAACAAATCAACCCAATATTATGGGCCTTGCTAGATCGGCCCAGTGCCGTTCGCCTGCCTGGTCGGCCCGCACCATCTTTTGCCCTTATCAATGGTACTCAAAATAAGACAGAAAACATGGAAAATAAATAAGAGAAAAACATGATACATAAAAAGAAAGACAATAACTCATGTCGACGATCTAACGGTCAAAATTCATTAGGATTTAATCCTAAAACTAACTCGATGGTGTTTTTGTTTTATTAGCAGCGATGACATTTTTAATATTCAAGGAGACAAGATTATGCGTCCTTATGGAAAATATTAGCAATACTTCAAAATATTAGTACATAATACATTTGAAAATATTAGTTTTTTTAATATTGTACGGTGATAAGTATTACTAGTACAAACGGCTAAAAGTATTAGCAGATCTTCCTAAAAAATATTATTAGTCATCCTTAGAAGTATTAGTACATACCACTTGGAAGTATTAGTTTTTGTAATATTGGACAATGTATAGTATCACGAGAGTGCTGAAGAGTATTAGGCCTTGTTTGTTTATGTTTCCAATGACCTATTTCTATTTTCCAACTATACATAAAAGTGGAATCATGTTTGTCCATAAAATTTCCAATGAAAATCATCATTTCATTTTCTATTTTTCACATAAAACAACATCTCAAACCTATAATTTCTATTCACCTATACACTACCATACATCACTTATCATCACTTATCGATCACTATTTACATATTTTAACTCAATTATATATGTGGGATCCACCGATATCAACTTTATCTACTTAAAATATTACTATTTTTAAATTATATTTATATAATGGGACCCACCAACTACAATCTCACAAATATAATATTATATATTCAAATTAAAATATTGAAAGTGGACCTCACAACTATCAACTTTTCAATTATTATATACATAAAATAATATTTCAAAACTACTCAACCAAACACAATTTCATTTCCAACCTACGTAAAACACATTTCAATTCATTCATCCAAACACAATTACAATTTCCACACGAAAATCAATAAATTCTCAAAATTCTATTTCCAACTCCATAAACTGGAAATGGACCATGTAAACATAAACAAACAGCCCTTAGGTTTTCATCGATAAGTATTACTAGTCCATCGGAAAGTATTAGTACTTAATTCACTAGAAAATATTTAATAGCCATCGTAAAAATATTAGTTTTTTTAATCAAACGTATTAGTAATCCCTATGAAACACATCAATAGTTTTCATGAAAGATATTAGTTTTCCTTCTTAAATATTTTTTTAGTAATCATTCTGAAAAATATTAGTAGTCCCCTCGAAGAGTATTAGTAGTCACCGACATGTTCGAGTTTGATTCAGTCAAATCATCAAACACTTGAATGATATAATTGAATCAATTTATACCTAATTCAAAACAAGATAAAAGAAAACTGACCAAAAACCAAAAATCCCAAGAAGATGATAATTTGTATTTTCAATGTTTTCAAATTCATCCAGAATATTTGTGATCCCTATTGGTGATGTAGGCTCAGGAGATTCACTAAAATCTTGGAGGAAATTGTTAAAGAAATTCTTTGTAATAATATTCTTACCAAAATATTTGGAGCAAATGGTTTCTTGTTAGTCTGAACCAGAGGTTTTTACCACTAACGAATTGCGTCCCTTTTTCTGTCTCGACTCATATTTAGTGGAAGGTGGGTTATTTGATGTCTAGGTAGCCTTGGGTTCCTGTTAATGTAGTAAACAATCTTCATGACTCATATGAAAACAAGTATTTATAATAAGGTGGAAAACTTTCACAAATTACAGAGTGGTTGGAGCGGGCCAAGGAAAGAGCAAATTTGGAGTAGGAGCTGCTTCCTTATTCAGATCGGGTCGGATATTTGAGATCCATTCGCTAGACCGTTGACAGGAGATCAACTTTTATCCAGAAGCATCCATATTGTACTTGCAAGAAAAAAAGAAACATCCATTTTATTATTTATTGCTATTATAATTGTGTTTAAAGCAATAATAATTTTCTAGTCCTGTAATTAAGTCTTATTTTATGATTAGCCCTATAACTCATAAAATGGGTCTTTCGTGCACCCAATATGAACCGCATCACCGGCCGACAATGCCATCCATGCTTCAGATGTTGATCGGAGAAGATTCATCGCTACAGCAGAAAATATTGTGATCAGCTTCTCATGGGAATGAGATGATTTATTCAGTATTCAGTCTGAAGAACGCATATATGAACCATCACTTCTCGTTTCCACGATTTTTGATGGCGACGAACACAAGGGCATCCCAGATTCCGCCATTGATACTGCGGTCTGCGGCAATTTTTGAAGATGACGGTACAACGCAAAGGTAGCCGTATGCTGGATTCCACTTTGGGTGGAAAAAATCGCCATCCTGCGCTAAATCCTTAGCTTCAATCAAGAAATTTGTTGATGTTTGCGCATCGGAACTCGGAAGCTGTTTGTTACTTCCTGGTAATGCCACATCTTAGAAAAAATTAACCAGTCTTATGCTTTTTGTTTCCCTGTTGTCTCACACTGTGGCTGCGTCATTTGATCGAACACATTGACTTCAATTGCGACAGAATCGGGTCACTGTATTATGGCAAATTAATTTCTCCCGAAACAAAAAACAAATATAGGGTTGGTTTATGTTTGGTTTACTCTCTACTGCAGGTTTTTGCCGCTATTATCCAAACCGTCTTCTACAAATTTCACTGTTAGGTCATGGTCTACTAGTCGCATTGTCAATTCCACCAACAATCTGCACTCAAGTCTATGGACCACACGGTTTTCTTATATATATATATATGCATACCCCTAAGGAAATTTCAATTTCGGAGGACCCATATATGCATTATTTTCTCCCTCAAACATTTCCCCGGAACTTCCTAAGCAAATTGTGCCGAAACTTCAAAGAAAATCATCCTCTTTCGATATTCAAGGTTTCTGTACCAATGAGTATCAAACTTTTGATAAGTGAGAGAAATAGAAACATGGAAACAAGGGTCGCCCGCCAACTTTATTTTATTCTATTGTCATTACCTGACAATTATGCGTGGACTATAAAAGTCATCACGGATCATTTATCATTCTTTTCCAAATTCTCATTATACCCCTGGTTTGCAGAACTACACAAACCGACCCATGAATCTGAATCTAGTTTCGATTTTTTTTGATATTTCTCAGTTTTCTGACTCTATCCACAGCAGATAATAGTAATCCAACTGATATTTCTATCAACTGCGGTTCTGTTGGCTCTTCTGCAGCAAGCAATGGCAGGAAATGGATGGGAGATGCACAAACAAAATTTTCTTCCTTGCTACAAATAGAAGGTTCGTCGACCACCTCCACTGCCGTATTGATTTCTGCTGATCCAATTCCTCACAAGACGGCGAGAATATCTCGTTCCCAATTTTCGTATGCATTTCAAGTGAATCCAGGTCAGAAAATTCTCCGCCTTCACTTTAATCCGTCTCCATACAGAGGTTTTAAAGGTTTTAGGGACTTGTTCACTGTTGAAGCCGGTCCTTTCACTTTGCTTAGTAACTTTAGCGCTTCATTTACTGCTGATGCTCTTGGTGTGAATTCATTTTCCAAGGAATACTGTTTAAACATACAAGAAAATGAACAATTCAACGTTACTTTTTCTCCTGAAAGTAGTCAATCACTAGATACATATGCTTTCATAAATGGCATCGAGATTATCTCAGTGCCTACCAGTCTTTCTTACTTTCATGGTGGAGATATTGGAGTCCAAGAGGTTGGTAAGAAGTCTCTGGTCTATGTCGATCAATACACTGCACTTGAGATGATCCACCGACTAAGTATTAAACAGAGGTCCGCTATATCTAGTGAAGATTTTGCGGATACTTTTCCAACGTGGGCTTTGCGAAAAGCAGACAATGTAAAGAACAAAACCTGGAAAATATCAGTGGATGTGGGATTTAGGTACTTGATCAGGCTTCATTTCTCCGAGATGGGACTCAAGATTGCAGGGATTGGTGATCTGATGATTAAAGTTCTCATTAATGAAATGATTGTTCAGCCTAATATTGACATTGTGAATGAAAGGGGTGAAAATAACATTCCCTGGTATAGAGACTACATCGTGATGGTGAGAGGGCACAAAAAGGAGGGAAAACGTAATCTCTTGATTTCTTTGCAGTCATATGATGAGCTCATAGATGGACATGGACTCCTAGCTGGGTTTGAAATATTTAAGTTGAGCAATACTGACAATAGTCTTGCCAGTCCAAATCCCGTGCCTCCAGCTCGAGATTCACCATCCCATACTGTCCAAATTTTATTCTCGGTTCTTGGTCGCGGAAATGCCTTTGCATCTGTTGCAATAACTGTAATATTACTGGTAAATATCATTATTCATAAGTTGCGGGAATATTGGGAAGCTAACAGTACTAAGGAGGAAAACAAGCCATCAGCCCGGGCTGAACGACTCTGTCGCCGTTTTTCACTTGCTGAGATCCAACTAGCCACTAGAAATTTCAGTGATGCACTTTTAATTGGAAGAGGTGGATTTGGTAAAGTCTACAAAGGCCACATTGATAAAGGACAAAAGACCGTTGCTGTGAAGAGGTTACGATCAAACTCCAATCAGGGGGCGCATGAGTTTCTGATGGAGATTGAAACACTCTCCGAGCTTCGACATGTTAATCTAGTTTCTCTAATTGGTTATTGCAATGAACACAGAGAAATGATTCTTGTTTATGACTATATGGCTGGTGGAACACTGGCTGACCACATCTACAAACTTCCAAGGGAGAGCAACAACTTTCCTCATCTTACCTGGAAGCAACGTCTTAATATTTGCATTGGAGCTGGTCGGGGATTAGACTATCTTCACACGGGCCATGGAGTCATACATCGTGATGTAAAGACTTCGAACATCCTGCTTGATGAATATTTTGTAGCTAAGGTTTCTGATTTTGGCTTGGCCAAACATGAAGATAGAAGCATGCTACAAAGTCATGTTATCACAAGAGTTAAGGGCACAAATGGGTACTTAGACCCACATTATCTCCAAACTAGTAAACTAACAAGGAAAACTGATACATATGCCTTTGGTGTGGTGCTATTGGTAGTATTGTGTGGGAGACCAGCATTGGATTTTGGCATTGCAGAGGATGAGCAGATTTTGAGCAAGTGGGCTCGTGATATGTTTAATAAGGGAGAAGTTGATCAAATTGTAGCTTCGAGTCTGAGAGAGGAAATCTCACCGGATAGCCTAAAGACATTTGTGGAGATAGCCGAAAGATGCTTGCGTGATGAACCTAAGAATCGGCCAACAATGTCTCAAGTTGTGGTACAACTTGAGTTTGCACTTGAGCAACAGGACAGCAGGCAAGTTTTGGTGTTAAATGAGATAACAACTGCTGCTGATGACATTCGTCCTAGTCGTAATGATGAAAATGACATATCAGTTACCCCAGGGCAACCCACAATGGCCTCTACACATGTGCCGAATCTGACATATCAACTTGAAGAACAAACTAACAGCCAAGTGGTTAATGCTGGGATCCCATCTGTAAGAATAAATGGGAGAAAAGCCACGATACAGAAGACATCACGACTTTGGCCGTGGGATGCATTTTGGAATAGAGTTAAACCATCTAAGAAAAATGATTTGCTATCAGGTATGTCCACAATAAAAGCCGATGACATTTGCTATTCATATTTTGTGTAAAAAAATTCATGGTCTATACTTGTTAGTTTTTTTTATTTATGTTAGGGATGGTCACCCTGATGTTTGATGATATTACTAAAAGATTTCTTGATTTTTTTGAAAATTATCGACGCCCCTAGTAATGTCGGACCAAGCAAGGTTGCCTAAAAATTGCATGAAGCTGTTAACATAGTTACCCTTGTGTCAAAATTCTCAAATGCAAAAATCATCATCCTTATTTTCCTGTCTCAGACATCTCTTTTGTTGTTTCTTCTACCTTTATACATATACATATGCGTATAAATACACAAAAAACCATACCTGCACCTAAGTATAAAACATAGGTACCAAAAAACTTTAAACTGGGAAAGTTGTAAGAAAACATCAGTAATATGAGGTGTCAGTTAGAGATTTTTGGATAATATGACCAAACTTTAGGGATGTTTCTTCAGTGTAATCATCCCTTAGTGTTATTTTCTGAAACGTTTATAATGCTTGAGCATGACAGAAATTTGGGAAGAAGAAAACATAAATTTGGCCAAGTTCGATTGGAACATGATTGTTGCCGCCACCAATCAATTCTCGTCTTCAAATAAAGTTGGAGAAGGCGGATTTGGTCCAGTTTATAAGGTAACTTCTTTTAAACTGGCATGTTAGACCTTGTAACTGGTGTTTTTAGGTCCATATTTTCCCTAATTCAATTATATGTATAGGGTGTGTTACCAACAGGACAGGTAGTTGCAGTTAAAAGACATTCCCCATATACCAGGCAAGGCCTCGAGGAATTCAGAAATGAGATACAATTGCTTCCCAATCTTCATCATGCAAACATCATCAAGCTACTTGGCTTTTGCATCCACAAAAAAGAGAAATTGCTTGTATATGAGTTCATGCAAAACAGAAGTGTAGATGTTTTTATATTTGGTTGGTGCCTTCAAAATCTTATCTTCACCTCATATCACCCTCTATTGAAAACAAGGGCAAAAAATTAAAGAATAACAAATTAAAATTCATAATATTCCATTTCATTATTTTATAGTTTCTTAATGATATGAGCACTATTGCTTAACAATTGAATGAATTAACTTTTACACACAGGTGAAGCGCAACAACGCCAACGCCTTCCGTGGCCTGTACGGTTCAAAATCATAATGGGGATAGCTCAAGGAGTTTTTTATCTTCATAAAGATTCAGGAGTGGCAGTCATTAACATGTATCTGAAAACAAGCAATATTTTACTGGACAACAAGATGAATCCTAAAATATCTGACTTTGCATTTACTAGGATTTCTTCAGAACGTGACTGGGACTCGGAAACCACGAGAATTGTTGAGGCCTAGTGAGTATCTGGATCCATTCATGTTCACTCTCTCCCAGCTCCCTCCATTATCTCTATTTCCTACTCATGAATAATTGTGTTATTTCTGTTTGCAGTGGCTACATGTCCCCGGAATATGCTATGGACGGGAAATTTTCACTCAAATCAAATGTGTACAGCTTTGGAATCATAGTCCTAGAGATTGTGAGTGGCCATAGAATGCGTGAGCCGTATCGCATGATGCCCCGTATTGACTATGTAAGTGTGAACTATATAAACTGAATAATTTCCAAATAACCAGTAATTTAGTGAAAGATTCCTACATGTTAAAATAATATTATGCCTCTACTGCTCTACCACACTACTTTGGAATAAATTACAAAATTATATATATTACCGTGAGTTTTATCAATATGCTTTCTCCCTTTTCACCTTTGGATCCTCCTCAACCAGGACTTTAGATGGACTAACAACATTCATGTAATAAATAAGAAAGAGAAGAACGAAAAAAGGAAGGAAAGAAAGAAAGTAATCCAACTTTTATTAGCTAAAGAAAAGTGAAATTAAGGGAGTGATTGCTTGATATTTTGTTCCGCATTTTTCTATTTTTGGAGAGAATAGTTTGATAAAATTATTTGAAAAAACAAGAATGAATTTTGAGAGTGTGGTTGGATATTAGATGAGACTGTGATTATGATAGTTGATGTGATGTTTTTTTAGTATAATAGAGATTAGACGTGGTTGGCGATTTATAAAATAAGAGAGAGTGAATAGTGTATTTTGTGATATGATTGTATAATAATAATAGTTGATGTGATATTTTTTTGTTTAAAAATTACAAATAGATGTGATTAATGATTTGAAAAGTGAAAATAAGTGAATAGTGCATTTTTTGAAATTTTGTACAAGCAATCACACTTTCATCCAAAGTCTTGAAAAATCTTTATGATCGACTTATAATTGACATTGTTTTCAGGCATGGAAGCTGTGGAATGAAGGGAAAGCACTAGACCTGGTCGATGAATCACTTGGAGGTGCTTTTTCAGGGGATGAGGTTCTAAGATGCATTCAGGTTGGACTCTTTTGCACCCAACCGGGACCCAATTACAGACCATCAATGCCTACTGTGCTCAGAATGTTGCAAGGAGAGGAGCTACAAGAGAAGCTGCAGTTAGAGCCAGGGCCTCCAAGAGAATATCTAACAAGCAGCAGTTTCCGTAGCGATGATGGATTCAATAGCATTTTAAGTGCCGATGATGGACTCGATAGTAATGCAACATTTGAACTTGACGACACACTGGAAAGATAGTGAAATCTGGGGAACCAGAAGTTGAGCTACCTGTTGTGCACATAAAGGGATAATTACAAAAGAACCCCTGAGGTTTGGTCCAATTACAGAAAAACCCAAAGATGTTTTAAAATTACAGAAAGCCCTCTCAGGTTTGATTTTGTCTTAAAATTAAGGGGGTAATTGCAATATTTTTGGAAATATCAGGGTTTTTTTGAAATATTTTTTTCTTATGAAGGGGGAAAATGTAAGGTGAATCAAATTTCAAGGGGCTTTTTGCAATTTTAAAAAATTTTTTTTTTTTTTTTTTTTTGTAATTAGCCTGAACCTCAGGGGGTTTTGTAATTATCCCTAACTTGTTATTCCAACATCAGTTTGTTCCCTTTTTTTTTTCAGCTTGGCACTTCAGGTCATGTGGTGATCATTTTATATGGGTTGAATAGGTTGTTATTCTTGATTTGTAATTCATGGTAGAAAATTGTACCAAATAGGATGGTGCATGTTACAGTAAATATCCCAGTTAATTCACAATTAATTTGTGTGAAACATATTGTGTTTCAGAATATTTATTGATCAACCTTAATTGTCTCAATTTTATTAAGCCTCACCATGTTTGGTTTAGTTTATTTGTCTGATTTAAAGAGAGAAATTTACGGTTGTGACTTGTGATTGTTTGTCCTTTCATTCCGTCCATTTTCATTTTCTGAGTAAATAGTGGTATTCTTTTTTTTTTTTAAGTGAAAGTTTGATGTATAGAGAAAAAATAATGATTTTGTTGATGTGATTCGAGAATCTTGTTGATTTCTTTTTTCGTGAAATAAATAGTCCAAAATATAATGCCAGAAAATTGTATAAAATATAAAAAAGGAACCAAAAATAGGCAATATGAATCACATTTTTATATTTTTTGTTATTAACATTAAAAGAAAAATTATAAAAATTATGATAAATCAAAAAAATTACCAAAATTCTTTATATGACTAGGAGAGGGGAGAAAAATAAACAATATGGTTGAGTATTGAAAAGTGTGAGAGACATAGAGAGAAAACAAAGAGTTAATCTTGGAGAGAAATGATTTTTTTTTTAAATTTTTCTACAAGCAATCACATATTTCATAAATATTTTGCTCAAAAATGAAAATTTAGAAGAAAATTGATAGGTAATCGCAACCTTAGTTGTTACTTTTAAAATTGAGCAGAAGTTGATCAATATATTATAAGAATTAGCCCAATGGCAATTGACTCATAAAATAAATATATAACTGTGGTTTTATTGTATTTTATATCTATAATTGATATATCGACAATCATAATCTAAGTCAAAAAATTCAAAAGATGGCAGGTAAATAAGTAATTATCGAAACAAGAAAAAAACAACAACAACAACAACAACAAAATAATAATAATAATAATAATAATAATAATAATAATAATAATAATAATAATAATAAAGTCAATCATATCTACTATCATGCTTATAGGCTTGAGAAACCTATCCTACAATAAGGCTGCGTTTGGTTGCCACAGTTTTGTAAAATTTTAGTAATGGAATTTTAATTATTAATGAAATTATCATGAGTTCATAGAAACTATATATGTTACATTAAAAAATATTTTAGATGTTAATGTGGATTAGCCTTATGAGTTATGGGAGTGTTTGCAAGAACTCGTGTGTTTAAAAGAAGTGGTTTATTAACTCCTGTGTTCAAGGGCGGAGACAGGGCTGGGCCAACCTGGGCCCTGACCCAGCCCTTTTTTAAAAAAAAAAAGAATTCATTGAAAATTAAAAAAATAGTTATAATTTGTATTATTTTTTCTTGAATTTTCTATTCGGCCCACCCCATTATCGCGTATCGGCCCACCCTGCTAAAGCGTCCTGGCTCCGCCATTGCCTATGTTTAAAAGAAGTGGTTTATTGTAGAAGAAGTACAAATAATTGAGAATCAAAAGTGATAGTGTTTGAAAATAAAATCAAAAGTTGATGATCATAAATTGAAAGTATTCGTTGAAAAAGTTAGAAAAATACTTATTTATTTGTAAAAGTCAAATGTGAAACACAAACAAACATAAATCTAACGGACCCATCTCCTATTTTTAGATTTCGATTAAATGAAGCAGAAATTGACATTTATATGCAAACACAAAATTTTTTTTTTTTTGCCAAAAACTAACAAACGTTTTTTTTTTTTCAAGTGCAAACTCTCAAGTCTAAACTCAACAAATCGATTTTCTGTTCTGTGTAGTGCACCCAATATAAACCGCATCACCGGCAGAAAATGCCATCCGTACTTAACATTATTCATCGCTTCTCTTTTCCACGACTTTTCATGGCAACGAACACAAGAGCATCCATCCCAGATTCCGCCATTGATACTGCATCATTTTTGAAGATGACGCTACGCCGCAAAGGTAGTTGTATGCTGGATTCCACTTTGGGTGGGGAAAAGTGCCATCCTGCGCTAAATCCTTAGCTTCAGTCGAGAAAAGTGTTCCTGTTTGTGCATCGGAACTCGGAAGCTGTTACTTCCTGGTAATGCCACATCTTAGAAAAACAAGGGTGGCGCTATTGGCACCCCCAAATTTGATGAGTACACCCACTTTCTAAAATTTCAAAAATGCCATTAAGTCAAAAGACTATAATACCCTTACTAAAAAGCCAAGTTCTAAATACACCTCCCCCAATCTCTAAATACACCCACATCATTCATTTCAATTAAATCTACTAAAACACATCCACCCACATCCCTTGCCTACATTCTTCTTCTTCTTATTCTTCTTTCTTGAGAAAAACTTAAACCTTGTTCTCATAAACCTCTTCTTTCTTGAGAAAAACTTAAACCTTGTTCTCATAAACCCTAGTTTTTTCGACACCAACACAACAACTTAAATGGACAACAAAGATTTGATTCCTCCAAATATTGTAAGTATCTTCTTGGTTATCACTCAAAATTATGTAATTTATCCACTTTTGCCGCTCGATATTTCTTTGCACCATTGTTTTCCACGATTGGCACGATCAACAAAGATGGCACGATCATCACGCCGATCGTGCCACGGGCAATATGGCACGATCACATGTTCAATGATCGTGCCATATTGCCATGTGACACGATCAAAAGGTGGAACGATCATGGTCATGATCGTGCCATTTTGACGATTTGTTTTTGGTCTTGTTGATTTTGTTTTAATAGGGTATGGCCTCGTTTTTACGGAAAAAATAGTGTTGTTTGTCCTCCCAAGAATGATGAGAATGTTGAAGAGCTTGGTGTTGTTACCGATTACACACATGTATTCACGACGCATGAGTTATTTATTTCTCGGGATAAATTATTTGATTGGGTGCGTGAGAGAGGACATGAGCACAACATGGTAATTGTAATAAGTAGGTCGGACGGTGGTCGAGGAAAGAAAAGACCTCGTATATTTTTGTCTTGTGAACGTAGTGGGCATTACCGTGATTCAAAAAAAGACTAGAGATGTCGAACAAAATGATGCTAAGAAATTTGAAAAAAAAGTCTCTAAGAGAGAATGCGGAACTAAGAAATGTGGTTGCCCATTTCGTTTGAGGGGTCGGCAAGTAACAATTGAAGGAGAATGGTCACTAAATGTTGAATGTGGTGTGCATAATCATCCAATTGCACAATATTTGGAGGGTCACTCTTATGCCGGTCGATTATCAAAAAGTGAGGAAGAATATGTGTTGGATATGTCACATGGCAATACTCGGCCGAAGGACATTTTGTTTGGTCTACAAAATAAGTTTCAAGATAATAAGTCCACCATACGGACTATCTACAATGCCCGTATGAAGAATAGAGTTGTCGAGCGTGATGGTCGATCTCAAATGCAACAACTTATGCATAAATTGAAGGAGCATGGATATTTCTATCATCATAGGCGTTGCGAGAGACGAGTAACACCGTGAAGGATATATTATTTGCTCACCCTACAAGCGTTGAGTTGTTGCGTCTTTTAAGTGTCATTTTTATGGATTGCACATACAAAACTAATAGGTACAAGTTACCTTTGTTGGAGATTGTTGGTGTGACATCGACACATATGACATTTTGTATTGCGATTAGCTTGCTTATATGGAGTACGGCGGGAAGATAATTACATATGGGCTTGCTCGATCTTAAAATCATTGATGGACCCATCTTCCCGCCAAATGTGATTATTGCGATAGAGAATTAGCTCTAATGAATGCAATAGAGACGACATTTCCCACTTCGAGACATTTTCTCCGTCGGTGGCACATTAGTAGGAACATTTTGGCAAACCGCAAAAAATATTGGCCACAAAAGAGAAGTGGGAATCTTTTAACCTCTATTGTAATTTATTGGTCATCGCAGATTCTCGAGCAATCATTTTATGACTTAATTAGGAGATTGCAAATTTAATTTTGTGAATATCCATTAGCCGTACAATATGTAATGGAGCAATGGATGGGGCCGTATAAAGAAAGATTTGTGTCCGCTTGGGACGAATAATGTCATGCATTTCGACAACACCACAACAAATAGGTAATTTACTTTATTGTGCTCATCATTGCGTTTATGTTATATCATATACAATCCTAAAAATTAATATAATATTGTTTGAAAAATCATTATAGGGCGGAGAGTCACCATGCAAAGATTGAAAAGAAAAGGCCTGCGTCTAGTCAAGAGTAATTTCGAGACATGTTGGGAACAGATTCACACCCTCCTCGAGACATCACACATCGCAATATGCTCTTCTTTTGAGAAGAGCAGAATGTAGTCTTACATAAATACAAATCGATTGTATTTATGTCACTACGAGGTATGGTGTCTATACATGCATTGAATTTGATCTATACCGAAATGCATCGTGTAGCCGAGGGTAGCGTAGACCCTTTGTTGTGTGGTTGTGTATTGAAAAAGCGTGCGGACTCCCATGTGCTCATGAACTTTCGAATATGTGAGTTTGGATAAGCCAATTCCACTTGATCAAGTGGCTTCATTTTGGCGAAAATTAGATATATTACCGACTAGCAAAGCAAAGACGGCGGAGTTGGGCCCGAAATGGGTCTCGATGGACTCAAAGTGTTTTGGTGATCTTTTCACCAAATTTGAACAAGCACA
The DNA here is from genome assembly GCA_016081115.2 of Rehmannia glutinosa. NCBI lineage: Eukaryota > Viridiplantae > Streptophyta > Magnoliopsida > Lamiales > Orobanchaceae > Rehmannia > Rehmannia glutinosa. The sequence continues at coordinate 14,612,101 of CM071929.1, read as the reverse complement.
CGAATCGAGAGAGGTTATTAATTTTGAAAAGAATTACGGAGATTACGAATCCAAGAACAACCTCACTAATTGAGCACTCAAGATGCGACTTTCGCACACGTGGTCGCCCTAAGTCCGTAAAGGTTAAACAATCCAAATCAACCAAACGTGACCCGAGTAAGTTCGAATATGTCGAGTCTATTAAAGATAGTTGTTCACCATGTGAAGAAGTAATCTTTAATGTTGGTCCATCGAATCAACCTATGTTCTCTCCGATGCCGATGCAAAATCTACCGGTAAATATCGTGTCTTTTATTTGTGCATGTACACATGACATATTTGTTGATAATGTCCCACTGTTCTTCATGTTGTGTTTCAATAGGTTGTGCGTCAAAAGGACCGTAAAGTGACCATTAGTGGTTTTATGGAGCAACTTCCAACTCGTTTACATAAACATATTATTGGTACTAAGGATGTTGTGAGCGATAGTCATTGTGGTTTCCGTGCCGTAGCAGACCTACTTGGATACGGTGAAGATTCATGGGGTCGGGTTCGAGGAGACCTATGTCATGAGTTGAACGAAACCAAGGGTTGTACAATCATGTATTCGTCAAACATGGTAGTGTTGACAAAATGTTGTCTCGTCTCAACTACTATAACGAGACAGCGCATAAGAAACATTGGTTGCGTCGGCTTACAATGTTGCGTTTGTGTGTTTGGATCAGCGAATGTCCCTCACATATCTACCATTACGAATGAAGCCGCCAATTGCTCAAGCTAATTTGTGTTGGATTTGTGAACAATAACCATTTTATAGTAGAGGTAACTAAAAAATTGAGTAATTTGTCTCGTCTCAACTACAATAACCATTTTTTTTCATTTGTAGGTTTTCTTGAGTGGCGGTCACCTATTGCCTCCCGTGGTCGCAACATGGAATAATTATCGCCATGAATGTGCAGCAAATTGGAAGAATTTGTATACTAAACAACTTGAATTGTATAGTGGAAGTGTAGGAAACAGTCCCATTGTCCGTAGTACGGAGACTATAAACTTAGGTTAGAATTATTTGTCTGTTATGTATTGGATAAGTTAAAGAACTTTGTTGGAAATGCATGTGTTTTTAATTGGTGTGATTGCTGTCGGAAATGCTTGTTTTAAGGTGGCACATTTGTTACAGGTATTTTGTTAAGTTGACTGTCAAATGGCACAATGGTGGCACGGTCGCATACTACGATCGTGCCTACATAGACACGATGGTGGCACGGTCCACACACCGTTATTGTGTCTATAAAGGCACGATGGTGGCACGGTCGCATACTATGATCGTGCCTACATAGACGCGATGGTGGCACGGTCACACATTGTTATCGTGTCTATAAAGGCACGATAGTTGCACGGCCGTAAATGCAATGATCGTGCCACATGCGTTGATATAGTATATATCATCACGTTGAAAACGTTTCATAACAACTTTATTATTACATCACAATCCTCCATAGTACATTACCAACCTTCATAGTGTTAGATAAATGTTTTTATCATGATTTTGATGATTTTGTTCTAAAGAGTTTTTATACCAAAACAATGTCCCTAAATGTTGTCCTAACACTTCCAATCGATCTAAAATGTTTTTACTATTTTTGGAGTATTTCTTGAAGTTTATTTTCGATTTAAAATTGGACAACACTTTTGTTTCAGCTCGACTGGCCGCCCATAGGGCAACCCGCACTGAGTTGAGTTTTGAAAAGAAAATGGGACGTAAGAAAAAAAAAAGCGGCGATGCGACGGCCGACAGGTGGGCGGACGGTGTGGTCGGCCGATCGGCCGACCGGTGAGCGAATTGCACTGCAAGTTGGATTTTTGTTCCGACTTCTCTGCTTTAAAAACGCTGTCGGCAACCGGTCACCGAGGGCGACGGCCGCACCCCCTTCGACCGGTCCCCCTGTGTAAAAATTCGCAGAATTCAATTTCAATCTTATCTCTGCGCGACCGGTCGAACCCCATGTTTGACAAAGAAACTATCCGCTTGCGTTTTGCATGACTTTTCCCTATTTTGTGGGATTGATTTCTAACAAACTATATTGATGATTTTAAATGGTTTCTTTTGCAAAGCAAATCACTCCCCAAGGAGGAGCCAATGTCCTGGAAATCAAAGCCAAGACCTCTCCTATAAATAGAGGCTTCATTCAAGCAACAAGACACAACACAATATACAAGAAAAGAGCATACAAAGCAAACACTTTCATATATCTTGTTGTATTAGCCTAAGCACTTTCACTTGCACAAATTTGAGGTCTAGGCTCTCAATTCTTGATTACACTTGTACTCATATTGTATCAATCATTATTGAGTTGTAATCTTGATTTTGGTCATCATTCAACACAAGACATCCTTGTGAGTATTCTTGTGGTAAGAATACACTTGGGTGATCTAGGTGATAGGTGTTTGAAGGTTGTGGTAATCTTCAAAGGTGTTGTAAGAGGGTTGTGGTAATCCTCAAGGTGTTGTAAGAGGGTTGTGGTAATCCTCAAGGTGGTGTAAGAGGATTGTGGTAATCCTCAAGGTGTTGTATTAATTTTTGGTAAATTAATAAAATCTTTTCTTTTTTTTGAAATCCATCCCGGAGATCTTGGGGTGGTAGAGGATTAGGCCCTAGGTGGGTTGAACCTCTTTAAATCGACGAGTGTTGTTTTATTTCCGCATTTACATTCTCGTCTTTGGTTGATTATTCAAAAAGAGGGCAAAATCTGAAAAACCTAGATAATCTATTCACCCCCTCTAGATTTATCGTAGCCACTTGGACTAACAAGTGGTATCAAAGCCAAACTCTTTGGCTAGCTCGTTCAGTAAAGAGGAAAGATCCATGGCTACGAATGACGCTTATCTCACCACCGGCGCCTCCACCAACAAGCCACCATTGTTCGACGCCAACAACTACGCATTTTGGAAAGACCGTATGGAGTGCTTTCTACAAGGTGCGGATTTGACATATGGAATGTGGTTATTGAAGGAGTTGATCAACCAACAAAAAAAATGGAGGATGGCACTCGACTCCTAAACCTTTCAAGGAGTTCGATGAAAATGATAAGAAGGCTTTCTCTCTAAATGGTAAGGCCTTAAATATTTTGCATTGCTCACTTACCGCCACCGAGTACAATCGCATACGAGGCATAAGGTCGGCACATGAGGTTTGGGAAAAATTGGAGACTATATATGAAGGGACAAAGAAGGTCAAGCAAGCTAGAAAGACCATGCTTGTTAAAGACTTTGAAAACTTTAACATGGATGATGGTGAAAGCATCTCCAAGATGGTGGAAAGGCTTGACAACATTGTCAATCCTCTTGTGGCTCCCTCGGTAAAGTCATCTCCGAAGAAGACAAAGTGACTAAGGTATTGAATGCTCTTCCGGCTCATGGTCCGAAAAAGGTGACGGCAATCACGGAAGCACAAAATCTTGAGACACTCAAGTTTGACGAGCTCATCGGGAACCTCCTCATCTATGAAGTCTATCTCAAGGAGAGGAAAAATACCAAACCAACCATCAATCAATCGGGTATGCAAAATATTCCTAAAGGTCTTGCTTCCTCTTCTAATAATGCATACTATGATAATGATGATGATGATGAGGAGACGGCCGCACTTGTTCGAAAATTTGCAAAATTTGTGAATAAAAATAAAGCAAGAAAACCAAGAGATAATGCTTGCTTTAAATGCGGAAAACCCGGCACTTCATTGCCGATTGCCCAAAGCTCGATGAAGAGGAGCAAAAGAAAAGGAAGCCTTTTACAAAAAGAAGGCTCTAAATGCGGAAGTCAAAACATGGGATGAACTACTCGAAACAACCGATGAGGAAGGAGAAACCGAACACGGTCTCATGGCTATAGACGACTTAAAACAATGAGGTACACTCAAATTCTTCTACTTCCTCCATAGTTGATGACTTGCAATGTGATTTTGATGAATTGCAAATTGAGTTTCAAAATTTAATCGTTAAATACAAAAATTTGAAAAAGGAGCATAAGGAGATTAAGGTTGAAAAGGAAAAATTATTTACCTCTTATGAATCTTTAGACAAAGCTCATGCTCTTACTCTTACTAGAATTCATTCTCTTGAAACCGAAAAGGAATCGCTCACAAAAGATATTGAATGTTTGAAAAATGACGTGCATCGTTTCAACATAAGTACGGATAAAGTCACAAAAATTTTAGATGCACAAAGAGGTGAGCATTCCAAATCGGGACTTGGTTATAAGCCATTTCAAAGTGTTTTTAAGAAAAATAACCAAGGTCCGACTTTTGTACGTGCCAATAATTATAATACTCCTACTTGTTTTTATTGTGGCAAAGTTGGACATTATGCTAATAATTGCAAATTGAGAAATAGCTCAAGACATGTTTGGAGACCCAAAGGTCTCAAGACTAACCCCCATGGACCCCAAAATTATAGTGGTACCTAAAAGAAATGATTTTGTAGGTAATAGGGGCTATAACAACCATGGAGGATTCGAAATGGCTCGTGGACAAGCGGATGTTCACGCCATATGACCGGAGAGAGAGCTTTTTACCAACATCAAGCTCCAAGAAGAGGGTATGGTCATGTTCGGCAATGGCAAAGGAAAAATTCTTGGAAATGGAGAAATTGGTAACTCTTCTTTCTCTCTTTGTAATGTTCTTTTAGTAGAAGGGCTTAAGTTTAATTTGATAAGTGTTAGCCAACTTTGTGATTCAAATTATGATGTTTCTTTTAATAAAGAAAAATGCCTTATTCTTAAAAATGGTAATATTATTTGTGAAGCAAATAGAAAAGGCAATCTTTACAAAATTTGTACTAGTGATTTGGTTAGTCAAAATGTTTCTTGTCTTGTCGCCAATAATGATTTAACAAGTTTATGGCATAGGCGACTCGGACATGTTGGATACAAGAATTTGAAAAATATTTACAAAAACCAACATGTAAAAGGACTACCCAAATTGAATTTTGAAAATCTTGGCTTATGTGACACTTGTCAAAAGAACAAATTAGTTAAGAGTAGTTTTAAACCCAAAAATGAAATTTCCACTACCAAACCCCTACAATTGCTTCACCTTGATTTGTATGGGGATATTGGTACGGCTAGTCTAAGTGGAAAACATTACACTTTTGTTATAGTCGATGATTTTTCGAGATATACTTGGGCTCTTTTTCTTACAAATAAAAACGATGCCGTTAATGAGTTTGTTAAGTTGTGTAGACTTATTGAGAATGAAAAAGAAGATACTATCAAGTCTATTCAAGCGATCGAGGTGGAGAATTTGACGGTGAATTTAGAGTATTTTGTGAAACCAAAGGATATGCTCATAATTTCTCGGCTCCAAGGACACCTCAACAAAATGGAGTAGCCGAACGGAAAAAATCGAACATTACAAGAAATGAGTCGATCCATGCTCAATGAATTTTCACTTCCAAAGTATTTTTGGGCCGAAGCGAAAGACCGCTTGCTATGTCATTAACCGAGTTTATATTCGTCCTAATATGAATAAAACTCCATATGAGCTTTGGAAAGGAAGAACTCCAAATATTAGTTATTTCAAAATATTTGGATGTAAGTGCTTTATTTTGAATACTAAGGATCAATTGGACAAACTTGATCCTAAGGCCGAAGAAGGTATATTTATGGGGTATTCAACCAAGAGCAAAGCATATCGGGTTTACAACAAGACTAGCATGGTTGTTGAAGAATCCATTCATGTCAAATTTAATGAAGCCTCGGGTGTTGAAAGAATACCGAATGACGATAGTGATGAAGAGGATATTGTTGAACCTATTGTTCAAAGTGATGCTCATAATGATCAACCTTCAAGTTCAAATGTTCTCAAGAAGATAGGGGTGATACTTGAATCTTCCCGTAGCATTGAAATTTAAGGAGATCACCCAAAAGATCTTATTATTGGTGATCCCCTTGATAAAGTAATGACTCGAAGGAATTTTGCCGAGAAAGCTCTTATATCTCAAAAAGAGCCTAAAAATGCTAAGGAAGCTATTGAGGATGAAGATTGGTTTTTGGAAATGCAAGAGGAGTTGAATCAATTTGAAAGAAATGATGTATGGGAATTAGTACCTTGTCCTCCATCTCAAACAATCATTGGTACAAAATGGGTATTAGAACAAACTTGATGATCAAGGCAACATTGTTCGAAATAAGGCAAGGTTAGTAGCTCAAGGGTATTGTCAAGAAGAAGGTATTGACTATGATGAAACTTTTGCACCGAAGACGTTTAGAAGCTATTCGTATTTTACTTGCCTATTCTTGTTTCAAAAATTTCAAACTTTACCAAATGGATGTTAAATCCGCTTTCTTAAATGGTATTATTCAAGAAGAAGTCTATGTAAAACAACCTCCGGGGTTTGAAAATTTTTCTAGGCCTAATGATGTTTATAAACTTAAAAAAGGCTTTGTATGGTTTAAAACAAGCACCCCGTGCATGGTATGATAGACTTAGCTCTTTTCTTTTGCAAAATGGTTTTACAAGAGGTAAAGTTGATACTACACTCTTTGTTTTTGAAAAAGGGCAAGATTGTTTACTTGTGCAAATTTATGTTGATGATATTATATTTGGTGCTACTAATGAATCTTTGTGCAAGAAATTCTCCAAGTTAATGCAAGGTGAATTCGAGATGAGTATGATGGGGGAGCTAAACTTCTTCCTTGGACTTCAAATTAAGCAATGCCAAGAAGGTATTTATATTTCGCAATCAAAGTATACAAAAGAACTTTTGAAGAAGTTCGGCATTGAAGAAGGAAGAACCGTCTCGACTTATGGCAACCAATGTCAAAATTGACAAAGATAAAAAGGCAAGTCGGTTGATGAATCCAAGTATCGAGGTATGATTGGTAGTTTACTTTATTTAACCGCTAGTAGACCGGACATTCTTCATGCCGTATGCCTATGTGCTCGTTTTCAAAGCAATCCCAAAGAATCTCATATGAGTCCGTTAAAAGGATTTTTCGATATTTGAAAGGCACCATTCAATATGGCTTATTTTATCCAAAGAATGAAAATTTCTCTCTTAAAGGTTATAGTGATTCGGACTATGCGGGAAATATTGATGATCGGAAAAATCTTAGGATCATGTCAATTTTTAGGCGATTACTAGTTTCTTGGTTTTCAAAGAAGAAAAACGTGTTTCTCTTTCAACGGCGGGGCCGAATATATTTCCGCCGCATTTTGTTGTACTCAACTTCTTTGGATGAAACAAACCTTAGCGGATTACAAATGCTCTTTTGAAAACGTACCTATCTTTTGTGATAATGTATCCGCTATAAATATTGCTCAAAACCCGGTTCATCATAACCCGTACTAAACATATTGAGATTCGACATCATTTTCTAAGGGATTGTGTCTCAAAACGAAAAATTGAGATATCTTTTGTTCCATCTCAAGATCAATTAGCGGATATTTTCACAAAACCGCTAACTTCCGAGACTTTTGCGTCGATACGAGCTCGGTTAGGCATAATGCATATTGAATGAAATTCACGTTTGTATTTTGCACGTTTTTAAAACTTAGGGCGAAAAATCGGATTTTCGGTTGAAAATTCGGATTTTGGAAAATTTGCAAAACAAGTGGGTGAAGAGGTTGAGGGCAACCGGTCGCCCTCTCAACGACGACGGTCGCCCTCAACCACGCACGGCCGTCGCCCTAAGCCATTTTTGGTTTAAAATCGCTCTTGAGCATTAGTCTTTTCACTCATTTTGGCCATTTTTCGTCCCCTTTGCCAAATGCACACTATTGTCACTCAAAATTGATTTTTATGCATTCCATTTATATCTTGGACCGTATATAGCATGTTTATCATCATCATTGCTCATCCTTTCCGATTAAATGGTAAGATTTTTCCTTACTTTGCTCAATGGGTTGAACCTCGAGTTTATGGCCTTTCTTGTATATTACTTGATGAAATTATTTTATGATCATGATGAGCTTAGTTGTTATGCTGTTTTGTATGATAATTGGTATGATTTGGTGATGAAATTTTTTGGCTTGGATCATTTACAAGGGCTATATACAACTCTTTTTATTTTTCACGCCCACAATGTGTTCGATGAAATGTTTCAATGAAAATTTCAACTTCTACATGATTCTCTCGTTTCCAAAAGTCTTCTATACTCTTTGAGATCATGTTTTGGGAAATAAAACGGGCGTATGAACTCTTCATGATGCATTTCTCCCATTTTCCTTGGTTTTTAAGCCTAAAATTGCTCAATGGTTGATAAATCGTCTCTTTGGCGCACTTTGATATATCTATGATGTTTCTATCATCCTAACATTCTTTTGATGATTCCAAGGGAGAAACAGGAAATTGGCTCGTTAGCTCAAAGAAGCCAATAAAAGCTCATAATAGAAGCTACAAGCTATGGCTTTTAAGGCCATAAGTTGTGAAGAAAACTTAGTCCAATGGTTGTTTTATGGACTTTATGGACTTGTTTGCATGGACATTAAGTATTTGTGACAGGGGAGCTTCTAAGCTCATGAAGTTATTGTTTATTTTTGTAAAAGCTTGTGCTTCTAGCTTATGCAATAATTCTTCTTAATGTGCTTGTTGATAGGGGAGCGTTTGTAAAATGTTTTTAAACGGATAGTTTACTCTTAAATAGGAAAATTATTTTGCTTTTCGAAATCGTCCTCTTGAAAATTGTTTTGGTTTGTAATCATCAAAAAGGGGAGTTTGTTAGATAAATGTTTTTATCATGATTTTGATGATTTTGTTCTAAAGAGTTTTTATACCAAAACAATGTCCCTAAATGTTGTCCTAACACTTCCAATCGATCTAAAAATGTTTTTACTATTTTTGGAGTATTTCTGAAGTTTATTTTCGATTTAAAATTGACAACACTTTTGTTTCACTCGACCGGCCGCTCTATAGGGCAACCCGCACTGAGTTGAGTTTTGAAACAAAAAATGGGACGTAAGAAAAAAAAGGCGAGAGCGGACCGGCCGACCAGGTGGGCGACCGGTGTGGTCGACCGGTCGGCCGTGAGCGACCATTGCACCGCAAGTTGGATTTTTGTTCCGACTTCTCTGTTTAAAAACGCTCAAGGGCAACGGTCAGGTGAGGCGACACGGCCGCCCCTTCGACCGGTCCCCTGTGTAAAAATTCGCAGAATTCAATTTCAATCTTATCTCTGCGACCTGGTCGAACCCCATGTTTGACAAAGAAACTATCCGCTTGCGTTTTGATGCCTTTTCCTATTTTGTGGGATTGATTTCTAACAGCTATATTGATGATTTTAAATGGTTTTTTTGCAAAGAAATCACTCCCCGAGGAGGAGCAATGTCTGAAATCAAAGCCAAGACCTCTCCTATAAATAGAGGCTTCATTCAAGCAACAAGACACAACACAATATACAAGCGAAAAGAGCATACAAAGCAAACACTTTCATATATCTTGTTGTATTAGCTAAGCACTTTCACTTGCACAAATTTGAGGTCTAGGCTCTCAATTCTTGATTACACTTGTACTCATATTGTATCAATCATTATTGAGTTGTAATCTTGATTTTGGTCATCATTCAACACAAGACATCCTTGTGAGTATTCTTGTGGTAAGAATACACTTGGGTGATCTAGGTGATAGGTGTTTGAAGGTTGTGGTAATCTTCAAAGGTGTTGTAAGAGGGTTGTGGTAATCCTCAAGGTGTTGTAAGAGGGTTGTGGTAATCCTCAAGGTGGTGTAAGAGGATTGTGGTAATCCTCAAGGTGTTGTATTAATTTTTGGTAAATTAATAAAATCTTTTCTTTCATTTTGAAATCCATCCCAGGAGATCTTGGGGTGGTAGAGGATTAGGCCCTAGGTGGGTTGAACCTCTTTAAATCGACGAGTGTTGTTTTATTTCCGCATTTACATTCTCGTCTTTGGTTGATTATTCGAAAAAGAGGGCAAAATCGAAAACCTAGATAATCTATTCACCCCCCCCTCTAGATTATCGTAGCCACTTGGACTAACACATAGTACATTACAACCTAACAGAGTACATTACCAACCACAACACAGACAAATATTACAAACATAACACACAACCACCCAACTAGTACACAAATGAGACACCAATTGCCGCTGACAATCGGTCAACGGTGTCAACTTCGAGTGTTCAACATCATCCCGAGAACCTTCATCGAGAAGAGTAGCCATCAAACTCCAACGGATTGTTACGAGTGTAACCTGGTAGTCCCTCGAAATCAATGTCCGGCGCTCACGAGTGTTAAAAACTTCAACATATCATGGTACTTGGGAAGCCGTTAGTCCGAAAAAACCGTTGCATGTTGTTCTCTTGCCTAACATGAGCCCAATAATCTAGAGAGATGGAAAACTGTTAGTGTACGGGTTGAAATTAACACCGGCAATCTTCAGAAACGCTGGTAGTCATGAAAGTGGGTGCGCATCATATGGATCTTAATCTTGACTTTAAGGAGGGAAATCTTTTTGCATGGCTTCAGATAAAGACGCGACTCGATTCAACAAATATGCCGTTGAAAACAATGCAGGCGCCGTATGTTGTTTGCCATACGACATAGCATGAAGAAATTGTCAAAGAGCTTCTTCTTCCGGGAAGTCCAACCATCACCACGCCTATTGTCCCTAGCGATCTCATTTCTTGTTCTTACCATTTTTTCTGTAACAAAAATCATAACAAACATGTTCATCCAAGATTTAATTAGTTATGATTCATTCATCAAATTAGCTACTATGTAAAAATTACCTTTATAAATCAACACAACCAAGATTTACTACAATTTTATTATCTACATTTGAACATACCCATGTATTTATAAGTGTAATGTATGGACCCATGTATAATGTAACTCATTTTTACCATTTATTGCATGGACCATGTGTAATATGTAACTTATTTTCACCATTTAATGCAAGGACTACGTCAATATGTTACTTATTTTCACCATTTAATGAATGGATCTTACTCTCGAATGAAAAGATTATCATTCCCAACTAACAAGTCCATTTAATGGATGGACCAATTGAATATGTTACATACTTTCAATCATTTAATGCAGACCCGATAACATATGGCACGATAAGCAATGATCATGATCGAAGCGCCTTTATTGATCGTTCCACATGAGGCACGATAGAAAAAAATGGAGATCGTGTCAAGCCTTATTGATCGTTCCACATGAGGCGCGATAGAAAAAATGGCGATCGTGTCAAGCCTTATTGATCGTTCCACATGAGGCACGATAGAAAAAATGGCGATCTTGTCATCGTGCCTCTTGTATGGCACGATCAATGATATGGCGATCGTGCCATCGTGCCTCATTGATGAGAATCACAAACAATTCAAGTTATACCAGAGAGTTAATCAACAACCAATTCATCCAAATCATTCCCAAATCATACCTAGTTATTCAAGTTAAACCAAAACATATTATATAAAAACTAAATATACAAAATATATACAATTCCAACTAAATAACCACAATATACACAATTCCAACTAAATACCCACAATCTACACAATATAATCATGGGAGAGGGGTCCAAGTCGATGCATCGTGCTAAATTTATACACCGTAAATGCTACATGCCGACGATAGGTTGTTTATATACTCCCTGTGTTAAGGACCGGTCAAATACATTTATAAGAAAACTCTCCACCCTCCTCAACGCAAACGGTCCACAACTATGACTATCATGTTGTTCGTAATTCTTTGATGGACCAACAACCTCGATCCAAGTATTCTCTCGAGGTGTCAACTCCTCAGGACGCTCTTGGTAAAAAACCGGTTTGCCGTAGCAAAACCGAATAATACGTGCAAACGGATAGAGAGCCGCGCGCACCGGTCAAGTTTAACTCGGCGGTAGCTTGTGGATGTTGGAGTCATAAATCCAAATCGTGCAATCCTTCGCCGATATCCTCACAACAATCCAATGACTGCCGATGTTGTGGATAAAAACAACCCGCAAAAAATCGATTATAAATTAGGAGTATGAACAAAACAATAATTAGTTAATTAATTTATACCGAAAAGAGATAGTTCTTACGTGGTCCAACGAACTCCATGGAGGCACCCCACCCCAAAGTGGTCGTTCACCACGGACGACTCCACCAACGGCGCGCGAGAAGGTCATCCGGTATGACCTGGCACGATGCCGTCAAACTCTCCAACCGGTGGGTCCTTTCCATGTAGATCGGTCCATACTTTGCCTAGATCAATTTGTATAATGAAAACATATTTGTTAGTAAAAACACGAATGTACCGAAACAAAATAAATGACACATTATGGACTATTTATCTAAGAAATACATGAAACTTACACGAATGTGTGTCAACCAATCCCATACGACCTCGCACTTGGGGATGGACCACTACACCGGCCCAACTCAGCGACAATGTAAGACTGCTAGGTAGGCATCAATTTGTCAGAATAAGCAAACAATAAGATCAATTGTCAATGAACATGAACAAATAACACCCTGGAAATGAAAGGAAAAAACATTAACATTGTGTTACCCACAGAATCCAAATCAATGGTCGGCGACTCGATATCCTTAAAGAAACTACGCCAAATGTGCATAACGCGTATCCAACATTGCGGCTGAGACAGAAAACTCGTGTTAAAATCACAAAACAACAATATTGTATTTGAATTCATATATTGATTTAACTTACGCCTCATCGCTTATCTAAGAACCGCATGCACTCGGCAAAGATGTGTGGCATCCTCTTACGGCGCTCGTTTGCCGTGAAAGGGCTACGAAGGTACCTAGATGGCGGTCGAGCTCTCACAACACGAACGGACATATCATCCCTCCGGATGAACCCGGCCCGATGCACCAATACCAACCGGTGTCCGTACATCCGCAGGGGACAGATCCAACGAAGCCCCCTGCTGCACCTGGCCGGTGGAGGAAGTAGTCCGGTGGCCCACCCGGGGGGAGACCGCTCTCCCACCGCCGTGGGGGAATAGAATCTGCACAATGAAGGAAACTTCATTAAATAACATAATTCAAAAGATATTCTATTCTAAATGTTTAACAGGGAAAAACAAATAAATGCGCACTGGCAGACATCAGACACTGAATGGCGGGGATCAATCAGTACCTCGACCTCCTTCCACACGATAGGCGGTACCAGCGAATACGTCTTCCGGACTAAATCGCACGACCGATCACTTTGCACGAAGGTGGAACTCTCCCGCCGCTGCGGGAACCTCATCTTTGCATCATCAACTAAACCGAACCAACGCCTCGACCTCCCATTTTGTACTAAACACGGACCAAGGCCTCAATGGCACGCTCAACCAAAGTCGGCACAATGGCCTCCACCGCCGCGCGCACTAATTCTTCTAATAGCGCTCGATCGGTAGAGAGGGTGTGGAGGTGTGTGGAGGAACATCTGGAACAGGTGTGTGGAGGAACATCCGAAAGAGGTGTGTGGAGGAACATCGGAACAACGCCTGGGCCGGACGCGATCATAATCACCCATCTCAAGGCTATCATCATCATCCATCAATGAAGTCGACTCATGTGTGGTGCGTCGACGCTTTGTGGGCTTTTTTCTTCCCGATCGGGTTACCCGATGAACATAAACAACACCGGATCGGAGCGGGAGATTGACATGCAATAAATAAAGGAAGCTCATTGTCCCTCGCAGTCAAGGTCGTATCAATCAATCTACAAAATTGCAAGATCAAAATCGGTAATTACTTAATTATTACCATAAGTTAAAATTTGAAAAATGCAAATTACATTTTGTACCTGACGGTCAAGAAAGCCATGCGATTCACGGAGGACTTCGGAAACTTCCGGCGTGTGCGGCGTGGAATAGCAATGTAAGGTCGGAACCCCACATGAATCCCCCAGATTGGGTATGGCCTCGTACGCCCATATCTAAGAAGAACAATAAAAATAGTTAAATTATAAGATGTATGTTTGTCTAAATGTAAATTATAAGATGTAAATTACATTAATATCACTTACCAAGAAAGCCCAAACAAATCGTAAATACGGAAAGTACTCTTGGGCTCGGTGGGTAACTTGATGAAAGGTAGTGGCATAAAATGAACGAGTATCTTCCCCGTGCCAGAAAAGACTCCCACGATCAACGTCATCAACCAAAGTCCACCACGAATCCTCAATGATTGTGGACTCGATCCATGCGAATAGCAAATAATGTGCAACCAACAACTTTGCCACCTTCAACTCATCGGAAGGATCATCACGGAATGCACCGCCCGCAAAATGCAAGAGTAGATCCTCCATCGCCACCTTAACACCACGATAGTGTCTATCAAACAACCCGTTGGGAGGCGGCCGACGTGGTTGGTGTTCGGATTAAATGTGGTGGGCGCAAAAGGATAGCCCGATAATTAAAGCGACTCATATTTGGAGAATCAATCAAGCGGTTTCCAATCCGAAACCAAAATTCGCCCCTTGCACCTTTCTTAACAACCTCCTTCGCAATAACGGCATGAAGGGCGGCATTACAACTAACCGCACGGTTGTCCATCCGCAATACAAAACCAAAACAGACTTTCAAACTCTTCATACACAAAATCCCCGCAATCATGCAACTCGAGTTCTAAGTCGTCAAGAATCGACAACCTCGCTTATACAAATTGATCTTAGGCTTTATTGCCATAAAGTTCGACCTCTTCCAAGCCCATTTGTGTGAAAAATAGTAAAAATCAAAATTAGCAATCAACCACTATCAAAGAAATCACATAGAGAACTCTAAAAAAATTGCTACTATTACGATGGGCTTATTCATCATCGGCCAAGAGTAAAGCCATCGCGTGCCATCCGGCGCACGATGGTGGCACGATCGATGAATAAGCCATCGTGCGGCCAGCGCACGATGGTGGCACGATCGATGAATAAGCCATCGGTCTCAAGTGGCACGATGGTGGCACGATCTACTGAAATAAGACATCGTGCTTGTTGGCACGACGCGCGATGGCACGCTCGTTCGATAAGCTAATCGTGCTAAGTGCCGCACGATCGCACAATCGATCGTGCCACCAGGGCTTCATCGACCGTGCCATTTTCTTCTTCAAAGTTCCATATTTCAAATTTTACTGTCAAATGGCGCCATAACTATACCCATCTCAAACCCATGCCCATACAACTACATAAAGACACTCAAACTACAAAAATGCAAGTTATTTTAAGGAAAAGTTGAGTTATAACAATACCTCGTCATTTTCTTCGCGAAGTCAGTGCGTCTTAGGTGTCTCGTCTCGTCGCAGGTTGTGGATGGTGGTGCACCATCCACGAAGTCGTCATCATCATCGGGAAGAACCATCCTTCTTCTCCCAGGTATGTTTGGATTTTCTAACCATTGCCGTCGAATAGAATAGTCTCTTGAGAGGGTGGGTGTATTTTTTGTTTCAAATTGAGAAAGTGGGGGAGGTGAGAGGTTGGAGGGTGTATTTTGGGGGAAAATAAGACTAAGGGTAAAATTGGAAAAAGGGGGTGAACTCATCATTGGGTCATATTTGAAAAAGTGGGGTGAGTGAATAAGGCACAGAGTCTTCAAATTCAAAAAAGTCTTAATAAGCGCCCGAAAAACAATTAACCAGTCGTATGCTTTTTGTTTCCCTGTTGTCTCACACTGTGGTTGCGTCATTTGATCGAACACATTGACTTCATTTGCGACATAATCGGGTCACTGTATTATGGCAAATTAATTTCTCCCGAAACAAAAAACAAATATAGGGTTGGTTTATGTTTGGTTTACTCTTTACTGCAGGTTTTTACCGCTATTATCCAAGCCGTCTTCTACAAATTTCATTGTTAGGTCATGGTCTACTTGTCGCATTGTCAATTCCACCAACAATCTGCACTCAAGGTCTTTGGACCACACGGTTTCCTTATTTGCATATATACACATATAATATAGATGTATACATACCCATAAGGAAATTTCAATTTCGGAGGACCCATATATTCATTATTTTCTCCCTCAAACATTTCCCTGGAACTTCCTAAGCAAATTGCGCCGAAACTTCAAAGAAAATCATCCTCTTTCGATATTCAAGGTTTCTGTACAAATGAGTATCAAAACTTCTGATAAGTGAGAGAAATAGAAATATGGAAACAAGGGTCGCCCGCCAACTTTATTTTATTCTATTGTCATTACTTGACAATTAAGCGTGGACTATAAAAGTCATCACGGATCATTTATCATTCTTTTCCAAATTCTCATTATTCCCCTGGTTTGCTGAACTTCACAAACCGACCCATGAATCAGAATCTAGTTTCGATTTTTTTGATATTTCTCAGTTTTCTGACTCTATCCACAGCAGATAATAGTAATCCAACTGATATTTCTATCAACTGCGGTTCTGTTGGCTCTTCTGCAGCAAGCAATGGCAGGAAATGGATGGGAGATGCACAAACAAAATTTTCTTCCTTGCTACAAATAGAAGGTTCATCGACCACCTCGACTGTCGTACATAAATTGATTTCTGCTGATCCAATTCCTCACAAGACGGCGAGAATATCTCGTTCCCAATTTTCCTATGCATTTCAAGTGAATCCAGGTCAGAAAATTCTCCGCCTTCACTTTAATCCGTCTCCATACAGAGGTTTTAAAGGTTTTAGGGACTTGTTCACTGTTGAAGCCGGTCATTTCACTTTGCTTAGTAACTTTAGCGCTTCACTTACTGCTGATGCTCTTGGTGTGAAATCATTTTCTAAGGAATTCTGTTTACACATACAAGAAAATGGACAATTCAACTTAACCTTCTCTACTGAAAGTAGTCAATCACTAGATACATATGCTTTCATAAATGGCATCGAGATTATCTCAGTGCCTGCCAGTCTTTCTTACTTTCACGGTGGAGATATTGGAGTCCAAGAGGTTGGTAAGAAGTCTCTGGTCTATGTCGATCAACACACTGCACTTGAGATGATCCACCGACTAAGTATTAAGCAGAGGTCCGCTATATCTAGTGAAGATTTTGCGGATACTTTTCCGACGTGGGCTTTGCGAAAAGCAGACAATGTAAAGAACAAAACCTGGAAAATATCACTGGATGTGGGATTTAGGTACTTGATCAGGCTTCATTTCTCCGAGATGGGACTCAAGATTGCAGGGATTGGTGATCTGATGATTAAAGTTCTCATTAATGAAATGATTGTTCAGCTTAATATTGACACTGTGAATGAAAGGGGTGAAAATAACAGTCCCTGGTATAGAGACTACATGGTGACGATGAGAGGGCACAAAAAGGAGGGAAAACGTAATCTCTTGATTTCAGTGCAGTCATATGATGAGCTCATGGATGGACATGCACTCCTAGCTGGGTTTGAAATATTTAAGTTGAGCAATACTGACAATAGTCTCGCCAGCCCAAATCCCGTGCCTCCAGCTCGAGATTCACCATCCCGTATTGTCCAAATTTTATTCTCGGTTCTTGGTCGTGGAAATGCCTTTGCATCTGTTGCAATAACTGTAATATCACTGGTAAATATCATTATTCATAAGTTGCGGGAATATTGGGAAGCTAACAGTACTAAGGAGGAAAACAAGCCATCAGCCCGGGCTGAACGACTCTGTCGCCGTTTTTCACTTGCTGAGATCCAACAAGCCACTAGAAATTTCAGTGATGCACTTTTAATTGGAAGAGGTGGATTTGGTAAAGTCTACAAAGGCCACATTGATAAAGGACAAAAGACTGTTGCTGTGAAGAGGTTAAGATCAAACTCCAATCAGGGGGCGCATGAGTTTCTGATGGAGATTGAAACACTCTCCGAGCTTCGACATGTTAATCTAGTTTCTTTAATTGGTTATTGCAATGAACACAGAGAAATGATTCTTGTTTACGACTATATGGCTGGTGGAACACTGGCTGACCACATCTACAAACTTCCAAGGGAGAGCAACAACTTTCCTTATCTTACCTGGAAGCAACGTCTTAATATTTGCATTGGAGCTGGTCGGGGATTAGACTATCTTCACACGGGCCATGGAGTCATACATCGTGATGTAAAGACTTCGAACATCCTGCTTGATGAATATTTTGTAGCTAAGGTTTCTGATTTTGGCTTGGCCAAACATGAAGATAGAAGCAAGCTACAAAGCCATGTTATCACAAGAGTTAAGGGCACAAATGGGTACTTAGACCCACATTATCTCCAAACTAGTAAACTAACAAGGAAAACTGATACATATGCCTTTGGTGTGGTGCTATTGGTAGTATTGTGTGGGAGACCAGCATTGGATTTTGGCATTGCAGAGGATGAGCAGATTTTGAGCAAGTGGGCTCGTGATATGTTTAATAAGGGAGAAGTTGATCAAATTGTAGCTTCGAGTCTGAGAGAGGAAATCTCACCGGATAGCCTAAAGACATTTGTGGAGATAGTCGAAAGATGCTTGCGTGATGAACCTAAGAATCGGCCAACAATGTCTCAAGTTGTGGTACAACTTGAGTTTGCACTTGAGCAACAGGACAACAGGCAAGTTTTGGTGTTAAATGAGATAACAACTGCTGCTGATGACATTCGTCCTAGTCGTAATAATGAAAATGACATAACAGTTACCACAGGGCAACCCACAATGGCCTCTACACATGTGCCGAATCTGACATATCAACTTGAAGAACAAACTAACATCCAAGTGGTTAATGCTGGGATCCCACCTGTAAGAGGAAATGTTAGAAAATCCACGACACAGAAGACATCACGACTTTGGCCGTGGGATGCATTTTGGAATAGAGTTAAACCATCTAAGAAAAATGATTTGTTATCAGGTATGCCCACAATAAAAGCCGATGACATTTGCTACTCATATTTTGTTTAAAAAAAATTCACGGTCTATACTTGTTAGTTTTTTTATTATTTATGTTAGGGATGGTCACCCTGATGTTTGATGATATTACTAAAAGATTTCTTGATTTTTTTGAAAATTATCGACGCCCCTAGTAATGTTGGACCAAGCAAGGTTGCCTAAAAATTGCATGAAGCTGTTAACATTGTTACCCTTGTGTCAAAATTCTCAAATGCAAAAATGATCATCCTTATTTTTTTCTCAGACATCTCTTTTGTGGTTTCGTCTACCTTTATACATATACATTCACATGTAAACACACACACAAAATCATACATGCACCTAAGTATAAAACATAGGCACCAAAAAAAAAATTAAATGGGGAAGTTGTAAGTAAACATCAATAATATGAGGTGTTAGTACGAGATTTTTGGATAATATGACATAACTTTAGTGATGTTTCCTCGGTGTAATCATCCCTTATATTTTCTGAAACGTTTATAATGCTTGAGCATGACAGAAATTTGGGAAGAAGAAAACATTAATTTGGCCAAGTTTGATTGGAACACGATTGTTGACGCCACCAATCAATTCTCGTCTTCAAATAAAGTTGGAGAAGGCGGATTTGGTTCAGTTTATAAGGTAACTTCTTTTAAACTGGCATGTTAGACTCTTGTAACTGGTGTCTTTAGGTCCATATTTTCCCTAATTCAATTATATGTATAGGGTGTGTTACCAACAGGACAGGTAGTTGCAGTTAAAAGGCATTCCCCATATTCCAGGCAAGGCCTCGAGGAATTCAGAAATGAGATACAATTGCTTCCCAATCTTCAGCATGCAAACATCATCAAGCTACTTGGCTATTGCATCCACAAAAAAGAGAAATTGCTTGTATATGAGTTCATGCAAAACAGAAGTGTAGATGTTTTTATATTTGGTTGGTGCCTTCAAAATCTTATCTTCACCTCATATCACCCTCTATTGAAAACAAGGGCAAAAAATTAAAGAATAACAAATTAAAATTCCATAATATTCCATTTCCTTATTTTATAGTTTCTTAATGATGTGAGCACTATTGCTTAACAATTGAATGAGTTAACTTTTACACACAGGTGAAGTGCAACAACGCCAACGCCTTCCGTGGCCCGTACGGTTCAAAATCATAATGGGGATAGCTCAAGGAGTTTTTATCTTCATAAAGATTCAGGAGTGGCAGTCATTTACATGGATCTGAAAACAAGCAATATTTTACTGGACAACGAGATGAATCCTAAAATATCTGACTTTGCATTTACTAGGATTTCTTCAGAACATGAATGGGAATCGGAAACCACGAGAATTGTTGGGACCTAGTGAGTATCTGGATCCATTCATGTTCACTCTCTCCCAGCTCCCTCCATTATCTCTATTTCCTACTCTTGAATAATTGTGTTATTTCTGTTTGCAGTGGCTACATGTCCCCAGAATATGCTAGGGAAGGGAAATTTTCACTTAAATCAAATGTGTACAGCTTTGGAATCATAGTCCTAGAGATTCTGAGTGGCCATAGAATGCGTGAGCCGTATCGCATGATGCCCCTTATTGACTATGTAAGTGTGAACTATATAAACTGAATAATTTCCAAATAAGCAGTAATTTAGTGAAAGATTCCTACATGTTAAAATAATATTATGCCTCTACTGCTCTACCACTTTGGAATTTAATTACAAAATCATATATATATATATATTACCATGAGTTTTCATCAATATGCTTTCTCCCTTTTCACCTTTGGATCCTCCTCTACCATGACTTTAGATAGACTAACAACATTCATGTAATAAATAAGAAGGGAGAAAAGAAAAAAAGAAAGAAAGAATCCAACTTTTATTAGCTAAAGAAAAGTGAAATTAAGGGAGTGATTGCTTGATATTTTGTTCCGCACTTTTCTATTTTTGGACAGAATAGTGTGATAAAATCATTTGAAAAAATAAGAATGAATTTTGAGAGTGTGATTAGATATAAAACGAGAATGTGATTATGATAGTTGATGTGATGTTTTTTTAGTATAATATAGATTAGACGTGGTTGGCGATTTAAAAAATAAGAGAGAGTGAATAGTGTATTTGTGATATATGATTTGTATAATAATAATAGTTGATGTGATATTTTTTTGTTTAAAATTACAAATAGATGTGATTAATGATTTGAAAAGTGAGAATAAGTGAATATTGCATTTTTTGAAATTTTGTACAAGCAATCACACTTTCATCCAAAACATCACCGTCTCATCATATTTTCCATGCAAGTGGAAAAACCTATGATGATGGTGGTTTTGGAATTTCATCTCATTTCTCCTTCGTATGAAGGTTGCGTCAGGAAGGACATCCGACATAAAACTTTGCCTCTTTGCTTTTTGTGTGAATTTGTAGTGTTAACTAATTTTAGACAATTAGTTGACACTATAAACTTCACACCACCGACCCCATATAGTGGGATAAGGTGCAGTTGATAATGATGATGATGATGATGATCGACTTATAATATCAACTGATGATGATGATGATCGACTTATAATTGGCATTGTTTTCAGGCATGGAAGCTGTGGAATGAAGGGAAAGCACTAGACCTGGTCGATGAATCACTTGGAGGTGCTTTTTCAGGGGATGAGGTTCTAAGATGCATTCAGGTTGGTCTCTTTTGCACCCAACCGGGACCCAATTACAGACCGTCAATGCCTACTGTGCTCAGAATTTTGCAAGGAGAGGAGCTACAAGAGAAGCTGCAGTTAGAGCCAGGGCCTCCAAGAGAACATCTAACAAGCAGCAGTTTACGTACCAATGATGGATCCGATAGCATTTTAAGTGCCGATGTCGATAGCATTTTAAGTGCCGAAGATGGACTCGATAGTAATGCAACATTTGAACTTGACGACACACTGGAAAGATAGTGAAATCTGGGAAGTTGAGCTACCTGTAGTGCACAAAACTTGTTATTCCAACATCAGTTTGTTTCCATTCTTTTTTTTTTTTGTCAGCTTGGCACTTCAGGTCATGTGGTGATCATTTTATATGGGTTGAATAGGTTGTTATTCTTGATTTGTAATTCATGGTAGAAAAATTGTGACCAAATAGAATGGTGTATGTTACAGTAAATATTCCAATCACTTCATATAAGACAATTAATTTATATGAAACATCTTGTGTTTCAAAATATTTATTGATCAGCCTTAATTGCCCTAATCTTATTAAGCCTCACCATGTTTGGTTTAGTTTATTTGTCTGACTTAAAGAGAGAAATTTAAGGTTGTGATTGCTTGTCCTTTCATTCCGTCAATTTTCATTTTATGAGTAAATAGTGGGTTTTTTTTTAAGTGAAAGTTGGATGTATAGAGAAAAAATAATGATTTTGTTGATGTGATCGATAATATGGTTGATTTCTTTTTCGGGAAATAATAGTGCAAAATATAATGCCAGAAAATTGTATAAAATATAAAAAAGGATAAAAATAGGCAATATGGATCTCATTTTTATATTTTTTATTATTAACATTAAGAGAAAAATAATAAAAATTGTGATAAATCATTAAAGTTACCAAAATTCTTTTTTATGACTAGGAGGGGGAGAAAAATAAACAATATGGTTGAGTAATGAAAATTGTGAGAGACAGAGAGAAAATAAAGAGTTAATTTTGGAGAGAAATAAAATTTTCTTTTTAATTTTTTTCACAAGCAATCATATATTTCATAAATATTTTGCTCAAAAATGAAAATTTAGAAGAAAATTGATAGGCAATCGCAAACTTAGTTTTTACTTTTACAATTGAGCGAGAAGTTGATCAATATACAATAAGAATTGGCCCAATGACTCATAAAATAAATAGGGGAAATTACATGGAATACGCTGATTTTGGTCCCCATACCACACGATACGCTTTTATTACTTTTGTACCTAATTTTTACTTTTATACCTTTTTTTTACGCTCCTGCATATTTTTTGATTATTTTTTTTCATTTTTCTTTTTTCCTACATTGTTTTACATGTTATATAAGTTGTTTAAATTTGTTTTTCTATTGTTTCTTTGTTGTTTCGATGTTTCAAAACAACTTTAACCTATTTTTTATGTTGTTTTTTATTCATATATTATTTTGTATATTGTTTTTATTGTTTCGGTGTTGCTCTATAATATTTTTAATGTTGTTCTAATAATTTTTTTTTTGTTGTTTTCATATAATGTTCAATGTATAAATACAATTTTTTACCTATTTTTAAGCTTTTTTTATTCATATGGCGTTTTAGATATTTTTTACGTTGTTTCTGGGTTATTTTCATACCATTTTTAATGTTGTGTCGAGGTTTCTTTGTTGTTTCTATGAAGTTTTTTATGTTTAAATACAATTTTTACCTATTTTTAACTCTTTTTGCTCATATGATATTTTCTATATTGTTTCTAATTTGTTTGTATATTGTTTCTTGATTGTTTCTATGTTTGAAGTTTGAAACATGTTTAAAATAATGTTGAAACAAAGCGTAAAAATGTCCAATAATTTTTATGGAGCGTATTGTTGGGTAAAAAAAAGAGTGGGAGCGTAAATTTAGGTAAAATTATACGTTGTAAAAGATTAATATTAACTTAAAAAAGTGGGTATTTGTGTCAATTGTACAAATATATATATAACTGTGGTTTTATTGTATTTTGTATCTCTAATTGACACATCGACAATCATAATCTAAGTCAAAAAATTCAAAAGATGGCAGGCAAATAGGTAATTATCGAAACAAGAGAAAAACAATAATAATAATAAAGTCAGGCACCTATTATCATGCTTATTTTTGGATGAGTACGCCTGAGAAACCGGTCCTATACTAATAGTAATAATAGGCCGAGCTGGGCAAGCCCGCCGGCCAAAGGTAAAAATTGGGTCGAGTCAAATAAAGATCGGTCCGTTATTTTTGGAGCCTAGTCTAACCGAACTCATGACAATACATATGAAATTTCGGCTCAATTGTGCCGATCCGGTTTTTCGGGTCGAATGGGCTGATAGGCCCGGTTCGTTTCGAGCCTCTAGAAATGAAGCATTGTCTGGCCTTTTTGTTGGGTATCGACCCCGCTGTCAACTCGCTCCGGATCGCCATAGCTGACTGAATATTACAGATTCTAACAAATAGAACTATTACAATAATCCGCCTAAGGGATAGGGATTACGGGATTACAAACCAGTTTCTAATAAAGCGATAAATACAAGAATATAAATCGAAACTATAAAACCGGGCTGAATCGAAACGGACAGAAACCGAGTTTTAGGACCTCGTTTTGGTACTGGGATCAAACGACAAAGATCGGAAACACCGTAGTCGAGCTCGACTCTTCGGCTCGAGATATGTGAAGCGGACTCTTCACCGTCTTGCAAACCGGAAAGCACCGAAGGTTGGCCACAAAGAGAACCCCAACCCAAAAGCCGTCAAACCCACAACCGAAAATCGGAACGGACCGGAGAAACCACAAAGGAATCTGACCGGAGAACTTCACCGGAAGTGACAAACCTAAAACCTCTCACCTTCACCAAATCGGACACACTCACGGAGGTATGAACGAACTAGCAAACACTCACCCGTATCTCAAGGATTCACAAAGAATCGATCGATTTCACACGGAGGAGATCGAAGAGAAACATATGGCAGCTGCGAGAGAGAGGCAGAGAGTGTTTCTTGGTTTTTCAATTTTTGGAGGTCAGAACTTACTCACGTAGGGTTTGGGGCAAACAAATATAAATAGGGAAATGAAATGGGTTGGTTGCATTTGGGCCATGTCCTCTTGGGCCTTGGAGAAAAGGTAATGTGTGAAATGGGCCACATTACTACATTCTCCACTCGCACATTTCCGGTTTACAAGACTCGAGTCATACACACATTCATCATCGCCGATCTTTCTCCTTTGTACACATAAGACGGTGAGAATACGATTATAGTAAGCACAAAGCAAACTATAACACAAAGGGACATCACAAGCAAAGCACTTGTGACAAGCTATAAAGAACACGGGACAAGGTGGAACAATCTTATTGTACACATAGTACATTAAGAAAAGTTATAACAAGCACACAAACAAGTTATAATCGATCAAGTGCAACATATCTGTTCAATCACGGGTATCAAAATTTAAATTTAGGCGCATGATAGAAATTTACTAACAATTGCAAGCATTTGGTACCCATATCAAGACATGATTAAATTCGAAGGTATCTTTTCAAGATTAACTAAGCCTTTTGCAACTATATCACGTATATAATGAAATCTTACGTCTATGTGCTTAGTTCTATCATGAAAAACAGGATTCTTACACAATCGTATGCCGATTGACTATCGAAAACACAACAACATTATCTTCAAGAAAACCGATTTTAAATCAAACCTTTAAGCCAAACCGCTTCTTTTTTAACGCTTCGATTAAAGAATATATTGATTCGGTTGTAGAAAGTGCAACAATGTGTCAGAATGTGATTTCCAACTTATACATGAACCACACAAAGTGAACACATAAGATGTTGTTGATTTCTGTTATCTCTATCGTTGGCATAATTAGAATCCACATAACCTTTCAATCTAACTCCATCTTTGCACTTAGAAAATTTCAAAGTCCATAATTCACGAGAATGTTTCAAATATCGCAAAAGCCATTTAACAAAGACTCCAATGTGTAATTCAGGATTAGACATGTATCTACTCAAGCAACTAATGAGAATAAGCAATATCGGTCTAGTGCTAACCATTAGATACATCCACCAGGTAACCTATAGCATTGGAATATGGCACATTCTTCATAGAATTCACATCATGCTCGATTTTGGGGATTGTTCTTTACTAAGCAAAAAATGAGCACCAAAGGAACATTGTGGGTTTTGAATCGGACATAGAAAATTTACACAAAATTTTCTCAATATAAGAAATCTGGTTTAGAAAAATAAAGAATTTTTCTATCTCTCACAATGTTCATTCCTAAAATCCTTTTAGCATCTCCCGATACTTCATGTCAAACTTAGCACTTAGATAGTTTTTAACATGCTCAATAGTTTTAACACATGGACTAATTAACAACATGTCATCAACATAAATCAATAAGAAAAACAGTGCACTTTAGCATTTTCTTTGAAATAAAGACAGTGATCGTAATTACTTACTTTTAAAATTCAAAGACATCATGCAATCATCAAATTTCTTGTTCCAACATCTAGAGACTGTTTCAAACCATATAAGGATTTTTTCAAAGAAACAAACAAAATCGATTTCTTATTATCCACAAAACATTCAAATTTGTCTCATACTGATTTTCTCGGTCAAATCACCATGCAAGCGGTTTTCACATCTAACTGTTTCAATTCCCAATTAAACGAGTAGTCAAAGCAAGCATGATCCTAATGATTTGTAAATTTCACAACAGGAGCAAATATTTCGAGTGTAGTCTATTCCTTCTTTTTGTGTGAAACCTTTCGCCACTAACCTAGCAGCTTTATATCTCACGGAATCATTCTCATTCTTCACTTTAAACAACCACTTACAATCAACCAACGAACAATTTTCGGGTTTAGGAACAAGTATCCAAGTGTTGTTAACATGTAAAGAGTTCATTTCTTCATGCATAACATTCAACCACTCTTGAGAATGTTGATTTTAAAGATCTTGATAAGTTTTAGGTTCACAATTATCAATAGACTCAAACACGTAAAAACATATATGAAATCATTTGAAAATCATCAAATCGGGTAGTGTTTAATATTCCTTCTAGTTCATATCTCTAGCAAGTTGATAATTACCAAGTTCTTGAGGGGTTCATTATCATTCAAATCAACCAAATCATCATGCATTTCGGGATTATCAACATTTTAAGGCATGTTCGCAATTTGAGTTGATTTTGGGAATATTTTCAGTGATTTTCATTCTCAACATGCGATTTTCGAGTTTCATCAATATGGCTCAAACCAAGCAATTGCTCCACCTTATTTGGAGTTCGGTTGATTCAAGCAAAGGCATAGTAGCTTGAGATAAACAAGGAAAATCGATTCATTGAAAATGACATCTCTACTAGTTATAGCTTTAAATCCAGGTTCACCCCTAAGCCATAATCTATATCCTTTCACACCTTCAGGATATCCACAAAAAAACACATTTTTAGATCTTGGTTCAAGTTTATCACCTCTTTGATGAACAAATGCAAAGACAACCAAAAACCTTCAAGTTTGAAAAATCAATTTCTTTACCGGAAAAAATAGATTCGGACATTTTCCTTTCAAAGGCTGAGATGGAGACCTATTTATCAAATAAAAGTATGAACACTTTTTCACCCTTAACCTTTTTGAAAGTCCCAGGAAGCAAGCATGCTCCGGACCGCTTTCAAGTAAGGTTCTATTCATACGCTTCAAAGCAACACCATTCTGTTGAGGCGTATAAGGCACGATTTTATGCCTTCGAATACCAAATTCAAGCACATAAGTTGTCAAACAAGTTATTGCAAAATTCAATACCATTATCCTGTCCCAAGAGTTTTAATCCTTTTTCGGTTTGATTCTCAATCAAAATTTTCCAATTTTTGAATTTTTCAAACACATCGATTTGTTCTTCATTAGGAAAACCACACCTTTCTTGAAAAATCATCAATGATAGATAAAAATACCTATTTCCACCTTGAGTAGGTTCACTAGACGGACCCCACACATCAAGATGCAAATATTCAAGTATATCGGTGCGGATGCATTGATTAGGAAATGGAGATACGGGAAATTTCACTTTATGTTGTTTGCCTAACACACATGAGTCACGAGAAAAGGCATACAAGATAGAACATCACTACCAAAACACCCTTGACTTTGTGCAATATTTCAAGACCTTTACTACTCATGTGACCTGGTCTTTTGTGCCACAAATCGGTTTTATCCTCCGGACAACATTCACGAAACAAAAGACACAGGTTTACCAATGCAAACATACAAATTATTCCTTTTAATGACTTTGAAAATCACTAAAGAACCTTTTAAAATTTTCATTAATCTATTTCCAAACCTACCTTCTAATCCGTCATCTTCTAACGCAAAGACATGATATCAAATTATTGCATAAATCGAGGCACATGTCTAACATTTTTCAAAGTGTAGGCATAACCATAAACAAATTTCAAGCAAATATCACCAATTCCAAAAACATTACATTTTTTCTCATTGGCCATAGAAACAAAACTATTTTTCACTTCTTTATAGTTCGAAAATAGATTTTTAAATGGGGACATATGAAAAGTGCACGAGAATCAATTAACCATTCATTTTCACACACTTGAACTTGAATGCACAGAATTCACAATAGGCACATCACATATTCCGGTCACCATAAAAACATCACCCGCATTTTCACTACTAGAAGCCAAATTTGCTTGATCATTAGACCGATTTTTAAAAATCGGTTTTCCTTTCTTACTAGGGCAATCCCTAATATAATGACCTACCTCACCACACTTATAACACTTCCTTCCCTTAGGCTAGACTTAGACCTAGTCTTACTTTTCCTTTTTCTTGATAAAATTCTGATTTTGATGATTATCGAGGTTTTGTTGGTTACCAAACCTATGTTGGGACCTACCCAGAACATGCATAACCTCACCCGAATTCCGCCTACCACCCTTATTAACTTTTAAATCAAGTTCCTTGCTTTTAAGCCATTAACTTGATGTCAAGAGTAATAGAATCTCTACCATACTTAATAGCAGATTTAACATCACTGCATGCGATTCAGAATTGCATTTAAAAGCACAATAGAGTATAATCATCAATATTTTTATCACAAGTCACCTTTATATCTTGAATTAACTTGGTAAACACATCAAGATTTTCATCAACATCTTTGTTTAAATCCAATTTAAACCTAAAGAATTTTTCAAGTAAAAACAACTTACTAGGGAGGGAAGTTTCAAAGATATAACTCTTGCAATTTATCCCACAATTCTTTATGATTTTTGTTTACCAATTTTTCTTAACACAGTCGATAAATTCAAGATAATAGAGAAATAAGCATACTCATCGAGTTAAACTTTGATTTCTTTAGTATCGTTGTCAACATAAGTGTTCGTAATAGCTTTATACACCTTTTGTTGAATTAAAATACCTTTCATTTTTGTTGCCAAATAGAAATCGGTTTTGCCATTAAACGGTTCAAGATTATAACCGGACATAGCCATTTTCAAAAACACAACAGTTTAAGAAAACAACACCACACAAAGTAGGTTATATCACAAAACCAACAAAATACACAAATTCGGAGAATACAAATGAATCAATTCTCAAGGACACAAAAATGCGAAAAATGAGCAACAGACAAAAAGCACCACAATAGAAATAAAAGGCTCACGGAGCAACCTAAAATTCTACGACAGAAGCAAATCCCAACAAATAAAACCACGGCAAGCGGTATTTACGCTACACATGTAATAAACGCCACAAGCGGTATTTAAACTACACAAGCAATAAACCCGGCAAGCGGTATTTAAACTACGAAAGCAATAAATCATGCAGCGGTTACACTACTAAAAAGCGAGAACGAGAAGTTCAAGCCGCTTTACGAGAGCGAAACCCTACGGTAAGGGTTTCGTACCACCACAACGAGGAGGCTCGATACCACTTTGTTGGGTATCGACCCCATTGTCAACTATTTCCCGGATCGCCATAGCCGATTGAATATTACATATTCTAACAAATAGAACTATTACAATAATCCGCCTACGGGATAGGGATTATGGGATTACAAACCGATTTCTAATAAAGCGATAAATACAAGAATATAAATCGAAACTATAAAACCCGGGCTGAATCGAACAGGACAAAAACTGAGTTTTATCGGACCTCGGTTTTAGTTGGGATCAAACAGACAAAACTGCGAAACCTATAGTCGAGCTCGACTCCTTCGGCTCGGATATGTGAAGCGGACTCTTCATCGTCTTGAATATAAATAGGGAAATGAAATGGGTTGGTTGCATTTGGGCCATGTCCTCTTGGGCCTTGGACAAAAGGTAATGTGTGAAATGGGCCACATTACTACATTCTCCACTTGGCACATTTCGTTTACAAGACTCGAGTCATACACACATTCATCATCGCGATCTTTCTCACTTTGTACACATAGTACGGTGAGAATACGATTATAGTAAGCACAAAGCAAACTATAACACAAAGGGACATCACGGCAAGCACGCAGCAAGCTATAGCAGCACGGGACAAGGTGGAACAATCTTATTGTACACATAGTACATTAAGAAAAGTTATAACAAGCACACAACAAGTTATAATCGATCAAGTGCAACATATCTGTTCAATCACGGGTATCAAAATTCAGAAATTGTGTGTATGACTCGAGTCTTGTAAACTGGAAATGTGCCAAGGTGGAGAATATAGTAATGTGGCCCATTTCACACATTACTTTTTACCGGGCCCGTCGGGCCGGGCTTATTTTGAGAACTCTAATAATAAGTAGGGGTCGCGGCGAACCGCCGGTTCGGTTGCAAAACAGGCAAGCGATTCGATTCGATTTGAAACACAGTTTCTCCACGGTTCCAGTTCCGATTTTAACCGGAACCGTTTGTTTATATTTTGATAATTTTTGATTTTTTATAATGATTTATCAATTTCAATTACAAAAAAAAAAACTCAGACTTAATATT
The DNA here is from genome assembly GCA_016081115.2 of Rehmannia glutinosa. Taxonomy (NCBI): domain Eukaryota; kingdom Viridiplantae; phylum Streptophyta; class Magnoliopsida; order Lamiales; family Orobanchaceae; genus Rehmannia; species Rehmannia glutinosa. The sequence goes on along the minus strand of CM071929.1, from coordinate 14,581,677 downwards.
ATTATTATTAAATTGTCTATATATATATTATTAGAGTATAGACGAATCAAAGTTCACGTAGTTTTCTTACAACATTTGGTTTAAAACGTGTCTCATGTAGTTACAAATATAAAACATCATAATAAACATTTAATATTTTTTGTAGCATACATTACCAAATAAAATAAATATCATTGGTTTTAACCTTGAAACTGCCGATTCCACCACAGTTCCACAACAATTCCACCGCCGGTTAAAATCGTCGGTTCCATGATTTTTGAGACCAAGAAATCGGAACTAGAACCAGCTTACACTGTTCATATTCTAATTTGGAACCCGATTTCGGTTCCATTTGGCCACCCCTAAGCTATAAGTGTTTGTTTGAGAGCAATGAACTTTTGAAAGTTCATTTTAATAAAATTTGCGCCTCTAGCTTAATTTAAAATAGACTTTTTGGAGAAATAAGTTATCAAAAAGTGCTCCAAACATGAATTTACACCCATCATTTAGAAAAAAAGCCATACCCTCCATGATTGAGCTAAACGAAGGATGAAAAGCCATACCTGATACAAGGCAATTTCTTCAGGAACGGATGCGGCAGAATGAGCGGGAAAGCATTAGATGCGGCGGGGGACCAAATTGCTAGAGGACGAAGCACTGAGATGTACACCCAACAATGCCTATAAGATGTCGCTCGGAGAAAATTCATCGCCACAAGAGAAAACATTGGAAGCAGCTTCGAATGGGAATGGGATGTATTCATCGGAACCATCACTTCCAGTGCAGCAATTTTTGAAGATGACAGAGCACTGCAAAGGTAGCTGTATGCTGGATTCCACTTTTGGCTGGCAAAAGAGTTAAATCCTTGGCTTCGATCGAGAAATTTGTTGCTGTTTGCACATCGGTAGCAGTTACTGGTAATGTTAGATATTAAAAAAATTAATCACTCCTATACCTTTTTTGTTTCCCTGGTGTTTCACTATGGATGCGTCATTTGATCAAACACATTGACTTCAATTGCGAGTGAGTCTGATCACTGTACCTTTGGCAAACTAATTTATCCCAAAACAATAACAAATATACATTTCGTTTATGTTTGTTTTACGGTTCAGTTGAGGGTTTTTTACCGCTATTATCCTGATCCAAGTCGTCTTCTACAAATTTCACTGTTAATTTATGGTCTACTTGTCTATTTGGAAAGAAAAAATGGAAAATTGTCGCATTGTTAGTTCCACCAATAATATGCAGTTCTGCACTCAGGAGTCTTTGGACCACACGGTTTTTCTTTTCATATACGTATAAACACATATAATATAAATATATACACCCTAAAGAAAATTTCAATTTCGGAGGACCCATATATTGACTATTGTCTCACTTAAACATTTGCCCGGAAACTCCAAAACGGGATTGTGATTTGTGCCCAAACTTCAAAGAAAATAAAACGAGTATAAAAACTTCTGATAAGTTAGAGAAATAGAATTATGGAAACAAGGCTCGTTAACTTTATTTTATTCTATTGTTATTACTTGACAATTAAGCGTGGACTATAAAAGTCATCATGTATCATTTATCATTGATTTCCAAATTCCCATCATCATTCCTCTGGTTCACAACACACCACCAATAGACCCATGAATCTGTTTCCAGTTTCATTTGCTTTAATATTTCTCTGTTTTCTAAATGCATCCACAGCCTATAGTAACAATCCAACTCAAATCTCAGCTGATATTTCTATTAACTGCGGTTCTGTTGGAACTTCTACAGCACACAATGGCAGGAAATGGATGGGGAGACACAAACAAAATCATCTTCATTACTACAAATAGAGGGCTCATCAACCACCTCAACAGCTATCCATAAATTGATATCACCGGCTGATTCAATTCCTCACAAGACGGCGAGAATATCTCGTTCCCAATTTTCCTATGCATTTCAAGTGAATCCAGGTCAGAAAATTCTCCGCCTCCACTTTAATCCATCTCCATACAGAGGTTTTAAAGGGTTTAGGGACTTGTTCACTGTTGAAGCCGGTGCTTTCACTTTGCTTAGTAACTTTAGCGCTTCACTTACTGCTTATGCTCTTGGTGTGAAATCATTTTCCAAGGAATTCTGTTTAAACATACAAGAAAATGAACAATTCAACGTTACTTTTTCTCCTGAAAGTAGTCAATCACAAGATACATATGCTTTCATAAATGGCATTGAGATTGTCTCCGTGCCCTCCAGTGTTTCTTACTTCCACGGTGGAGATGTTGGAGTGCAAGTGGTTGGTGAGAAGTCTCTGGTCCATGTGGATCACAATACTGCACTTGAGATGATCCACCGTTTAAATATTAAACAGATTTCTGTTCCCCCTACTGGAGGTTTTGATGACATGTTTCCTATGTGGGTATTGCGAAGAGCAGACAAAGTGAAAAACAACACCTGGAAAGTACCAGTGGATGTGGGTTTCAGGTACTTGATCAGGATTCATTTCTCAGAGATGGGACTCAAGATTGCAGGGACTGGTGATGTGATGTTTAAAATTCTCATTAATGAAATGATTGCTCAGACTAATATTGACATAGTGAAAGATTGGCATGAAACTAGCATTCCTTGGTATCAGGACTACATGGTGATGATCAAAGGGAACAAAAAGGAGGGTAAACGTGATCTCTTGATTTCTTTGCAGTCATACGATGAACTAATTGATGGACATGGACTCCTTGCTGGATTTGAGGTATTTAAGATGAGCAATCCTGACAATAGCCTTGCCAGTCCAAATCCCATGCTTCCAGCTCGAGATTCATCATCCCACACTTTCCAAATATTACTCTCAATTCTTGGTCATAGAAATGCAATTGCAACCGTTGCAATAACTATAATATCTCTGGTAAGTATCATTATTCATAAGTTGCGGGAATATTGGGAAGCTAACAGTACTAAGGAGGAAAACAAGCCATCGGGCAGGGCTGAACGGCTCTGTCGCCGTTTTTCACTAATTGAGATTCAATTAGCCACAAGAAATTTCAGTGATGCACTTTTAATTGGAAGAGGTGGATTTGGTAAAGTCTACCAAGGCCTCATTGATAGAGGACAAACGACTGTAGCTGTGAAGAGGTTAAAATCAAACTCCATGCAAGGGGCACACGAGTTTTTGATGGAGATTGAAACACTGTCCGAGCTTCGACATGTTAATTTAGTTTCTCTTATTGGTTACTGCAATGAGCATAGAGAAATGATTCTTGTCTATGACTATATGGCCGGTGGAACACTGGCTGACCAGCTCTACAAACTTCCGAGGGAGAGCAATAACTATCCTTTTCTCACCTGGAAGCAACGTCTTAATATTTGCATTGGAGCTGGTCGAGGACTAGATTATCTTCACACGGGCCATGGAGTCATACATCGTGATGTAAAGACTTCGAACATCCTGCTTGATGAAAATCTTGTGGCCAAAGTTTCTGATTTTGGTTTGGCCAAACATGAAAATAGAAGCAAGTTACAAAGCCATGTCAGCACAAGAGTTAAGGGCACTAATGGATACCTGGACCCACATTATCTCCACACTCGTAAACTAACAAGGAAAACTGATACATATGCTTTTGGCGTGGTGCTGTTGGAAATATTATGCGGGAGACCAGCTGTGGATTTTGGGGTTGCAGAGGATGAGCATATCTTGACCATGTGGGCTCGTGATAAAATTAGTAAGGGAGAGGTTGATCAGATTGTAGCTTCTAGTTTGAGAGAAGAAATTTCACCAGCTAGCCTAAAGACATTTGTTGGGATTGCTGAAAGATGCTTGCGTGATGAACCAAAGAATCGGCCAACTATGTCTCAAGTTGTGCTACAACTTGAGCTTGCACTTGAGCAGCAGGACAATGAACAAGTTTTGGTGTTAAATGAGATAACTAGTGCTTCTGATGATATCCATCTTAGTCGTAATGATGAAAATGACATATCAGTTAGTACATGGCAGCCAATGTCCTTCACACCTCCTCCAAAAGAACAGACCAACAGCGAAGTGGTTAGTGCAGATCCATCTACAAGAAATGATGGGAGAAAAGTCACAACGCAAAAGCCATCAAGACTTTGGCCATGGGACGCTTTTTGGAAGAGAGTTAAACCATCTAAGAAAAATGAAATCGTATCAGGTACATCCACAATCAGAGTCGATGAGATTTGCTATTCATACCTTGTTTGCAAACTTTTCATGGTCTATACTTTCTTTGATACTACTTTAAGATCTAAGTTAAGGATAGTTACCGTGATGTTGATGATAATTGATATGTCAAAAGATTTCTTGATTTTAAAAATTACTGAGGCCCCATTATATCAGACCTAGAAAACTTGGCTGAAAGAAGGAAAAGATGAGTTTAATTAGATATAAGATCATTACATGAAGCCGTGAGTGTTTACCCTTTATGTCACAATTCTCAAATACAAAAATATCCATCCTTATTTTTTTGTCTAAGACATTTCTTTGTTGTTTTCTCTACTTTTATTCATCTACATATGCACATAAACAGACACACACACAAAAGAATAAACATATGCGCACCTAAATATAAAACATACTTAGCGAAAAAATTTAAAATGAAGAATTTGTAAAGAAATATCATTGATATGGGTTGTGTAAGTCGATCGGGAAGTTTTTTTTTTATAATATGACTAATCTTTAGTGGTGTTCCTAGGTGTAATTATAATTTATCATATTCTAAAACTTATATAATGTTTGAGAATTGCAGAAACTTGGGATGGAGCAAACTTAAAGTTGGTCGAATTTTATTGGTATATGATTTTAGCTGCCACCAATACATTCTCCTCTGCAAATAAAATTGGACATGGCAAGTTTGGTTCCGTTTATAAGGTGAGTTTTCTAGACTGACTCATTTTACTCTTTTCCATGTACCAGATACTAAAGATAGGGTGGTTATTGAAGTTTCCCCATTTTTCCCCTAATTAAACACTACATATTTGTATAGGGCGTGTTACCCACAGGACAGATAGTTGCAATTAAAGGGCCGTCACTATCTTCAGTGGAACTCAACAATGAGATTTTTTTGCTTCCCCATCTTCAGCACCGAAACATCATCAAACTACTTGGCTATTGCATCCATGGAGTTGAAAAGTTTCTTGTATATGAGTTCATGGAGAACAGAAGTCTAGATACTTTTATCTTTGGTTGGTGCCTCCTCCTGAAACTCATCTCACCCTCCAATGTCCATTTCCTTATTCTATAGTTTATTCATGTTATATGTACTATTTAGTGGTTAACAATTAGGGATAATTACAAAAAAACTCCCTGAGCTTTGGGCTAATTACAAAAAACCTGAAACTACAAAAAAACCCTTTAGATTTGTTCCGTCTTACATTTTCACCTATCATATGCAAAAAATATTTCAAAAGTTCCCCTTACTTTTATCAAAATATTACATTTATTTTACCCCTTAAATTTAACACACAATCAAACCTCCATGAGTTTTTTGTAATTTTCGAAACCTTCTTGGTTTTTTTGTAATTAGCCCAAACCTTAGGGGGCTTTTTGTAATTATCTCTAACAATTAAATGAAATTACTTTTTACGCATAGGTGAAGTACAACCACCCCAACGCCTGTCATGGCCAGTACGCTTCGAGATCATAAGGGGATTGCTCGAGGAGTTGCTTATCTTTATCACGATTCAGGATTGAGGGTCGTTCACAGGGATCTCACATCAAGCAGTATTTTGCTGGACAATGAGATGAATCCTAAAATTTCCGACTTTGGCATTGCCAAGACCTTTGTAGAAGATCAATCTGAATTGCAAAGCACTCAAATAGTTGGGACCTTGTAAGTGTAGGATCCAGTTCCATTCTCCCCTCCATTTTTCTTTTTTCTTATTTACTTTCTGGTCCAGGAATACTTAACTGTGTTTATTTGTGTTTACAGTGGCTACATCTCTCCCGAACGTCTAAAGCAAGGGAGACTTTCAGTTAAATCAGATGTGTACAGCTTTGGAATCATAGTCCTGGAGATTGTCAGTGGCAAGAGAACAATCATGACAAGACGAGGGGCAGAGCCCATGATGCTCCTTGCTGACTATGTAAGAATTAGGACTCACCGTCTTATTCACCAGTAAATTATTGGAAAAGATTTGTTTTTTCTTGAAAGACTCATATATATGATTGGCAAATAAAACGTGAGGGATAATTGAAAAAAACTACCTCTGACGTTTAGCCTAATTACAGTTATCTCTTGGTGTTTGTATTTACCTAATAAATACCCCCTTCCTAAAGCTATCTCCAACCCATTGCACCAATTTTGGTGTAACAACTGCACCAAATTTGGTGTTTTGGTGTAATTTTATCAAAACCATTACACCAAATGAATATTTTATTCTTTCTTCTTCATTTTATAGTAACCAAATTTATTTATTTATACAAATATTTCATATACTTATATTTTATTATTGTTAATGTAATTGACTAAAACTTACATTTAATCAATATTATATTAATTCATTAGATTACAAAAATAAATATTAGTATCTCTTTCAGTTTAAATTATAATTATTTGTTATTTAGTATTATTTACAGAAAATGTTAATTATATAAATTAATTACATATAAAATAGGGATATAATTGGAATTTAAATTTGAAGTAGAAGAGAATTGGAGGGCAAATTGAGGATATTGCATTAAACCAAATTTGGTGTAAATGAATGGTGTTACACCAAATTTGGTGTAATACTATTCACTACACCAAATTTGGTGTAAGGTTTAGAGTTGGGTTGGATAGGGTTTTTTACATATTTGGTGTAACAGTGTGGTATTTGAAGTTGGGTTGGAGATGCTCTGAGGCCTTTTGATCACCGGCGGACACATGGGGGGGGGGGACAAGGGGCAGCAGCCCCCAAAAAAAATTTCCCAAAATTATTTTTTCCCCCAAAAAAAAAAAATTTTAAAATTATTTTTTATAGCTAAAATAAATGAATTTTTTTACAATTGCCCCCCCAAAACTTTGATAAAAAATTTCAAATAGTTGTGTTTTACAATTGTCCCCAAATTTGTTTTTCTTAGTTTAAATATATGAATTCGGTGTGTTTTTCGCCCCCCCAAAGCCGAAATCCTGCGTCCGCCACTGCTTTTGATGGTGCAATTTTGTAAACTAAAAACAAATGTCCGGGGGGGATTTGAATTTTAAAAGATAACTGGATTTTTTGTGATTAGGAATAAACTTTAGGGGTAGTTTTTGTAATTAACCCTAAATAGTGATTATATCTGCAGCATGTAATCCATTAATTAACTGTGCATTGATATGATGAGTAACATGGTACCTCATTCCATTTCATTATGAAAAGGTTGTACTTGTTTCTTCTTTTTTCACCTTTGATGTTTCCTTCTCAATTTACGTACACAAATACCCAGCCTCAGGCGTACAGACGACGTGATAAGATATATATATGATCCATTTTTTAATTGGCACTGTTTTCAGGCATTGAAGATGTGGCATAAAGGGAAAGAATTAGACCTGGTCGATGAATCACTTGGAGATGTTTTTTCAGAACTTGAGGTTCTAAGATGCATTCAGGTTGGAATCTTTTGCACCCAACCGGGACCCAATTACAGACCATCAATGCCTACTGTGCTCAGAATGTTGCAAGGAGAGCAGCTATTAGAGAACCTGCAGCTGGAGCCAGGGCCTCCAAGAGAACATCTAACGAGCAGCAGTTTACGTGTCGAAGATGGACTCGATAGCAATTTACGTGTCGAAGATGGACTCAATAGCAGTTTACGTGTCGAAGATGGACTCGATAGCAGTTTACGTGTCGAAGATGGACTCGATAGCAGTTTACGTGTCGAAGATGGACTCGATAGCAGTTTACGTGTCGAAGATGGACTCGATGGTAACGCAGCATTTGAACTTGACGACACACTGGAAAGATAGTGAAATCCGGGGAACCGGAAGTTGAGCTACCTGTAGTGCACAAAACTTGTTATTCCAACATCAGTTTGTTCCCATTTTCTTTTTCTTCAGCTTGGCACTTAAGGTCATGTGGTGATCATTTTACGTGGGTTGAAGAGGTTGTTATTCTTGATTTGTTATTCATGGTAGAAAATTGTGACAAAATAGAATGGTGTATGTTAACAGTAAATATTCCAATCACTTCATATAAGACAATTAGTATAATTACAAAAAGTACCCCTGAGGTTTGGCCAAATTACAAAAAAACCCAGCTAACTTTCAAAATTACAAAAAGTACCCCGAGGTTTGATTCAGTGTTAAAATTAAGGGGTAAACTGTAACATTTTTATAAATATGAGGGGGGATTTTGAAATATTTTTTTGGTTATGAAAGTGATAAATGTTAGACAAAATAAAACCTCAAGGGTATATTTTGTAATTTTTGAAAGTTAGTTGGGTTTTTTTGTAATTAGGTTAACCTCAAGGGTACTTTTTGTAATTAACCCTTAATTTATATGAAACATCTTGTGTTTCGAAATATTAAGGGATAATTACGAAAATACCTCTAAGGTCTAGGCTAATTACAGAAAAACCTTGAGTTCTTTAAACCCCTTGAGGTTTGATTTCGTCTTATATTTTTCCCGATGATTTTCGAAAACATTTCGAAATCCCCCAAGACATGTGCAAAGTTATTATAGTTACCCCCTTAAATTTAAAACAAAACGAAACATGAAGGTTTTTTTTGTAATTTTGAAACATGTCCTGGTTTTTTTGTAATTAACCCTGAACCTCAAGGGTGTTTTTGTAATTATCCCAAATATTAATTGATCAACCTTAAATGTCCCAATTTTAGTAAGCCTCACCATGTTTGGTTTAGTTTATTTGTCTGATTTAAATAGAGAAATATAAATTTTTACTTTTAGAAATTGAGCTATTGGTCAATATACGATAAGAATTAGTCCAATAACTTGTAAAATCAATATATAATTGTGTTTTTTTTTTTTTTTTTTTTTTTGTATAAACACCCCTAAGGGTGGAGGGGTTAAGGAACCCTCAGCCTACTTTGTATTATGTAAAATTGGAACACAAAATTGTTCAGAGTGCAGTTACAAGAATGAACAAAAATATACAAGTAACTAAGCTATCAACATTGATTGACAGTTCTATTACGAAATGAAGGGAGATTCAGTTGATCTACTCTAGCTAAGCCCCTAATTTGTCTAGGTAAATCATCAGCAGAAAACTGAACAAAATTTTGAGATGAACACCCAAGGTTAGCCAATCCATCAGCTACTTTGTTTCCTTCTCTAAAAATGTAAGAGATCTTCCAATCAAAGTCTTCCATCTGCTTCCTGATCTTGCTGAGCAGATGCTGATAAAACCATTTAGCCGTAGTATTGTGTGAGATTAGTTGGAGCAGCACTTGAGAATCAGTTTCAATCCATATCTTGTGAAAACTTGAAGCTTCAATAAGTGACAGAGCCTTGTGGAGTGCCAATATCTCCGCATAAGTACTATCAGGACAGTCCATGAATCCATCTGCAAAAGTCAATATAATATTCCCTTGCCAATACACCTCCAATACCACCACATGAAGATATAGACTTTTTAGCCCCATCAATATTAAGCTTATATTGCCCCAAATCAGGTTTATGCCAATGCACAGGGATGCATTTCTGAACCACAGTAATCCTAAAGTAAATCCCAAAAGATGCAGCCACATCACCAAATCCCTTCCAAGTTGATTTTTGAAAACGTTTGCTAGATTTGAGCAGATATATATGATGCTCCACCCTACCTATAACCCTATAAACAGAAAATCCTTTACTCTCATGTTTGTTTTTGTTTCTTTCAAGCCATATAAACCACAAAATAACACAAGGGATGATGAAGGATATATGTGCAGTGTGTGCAAAAGTAGTAAAATTCTTCCAAGAAGAAATGAAAGTGTTAATATTATCAGTGACAGGAAGAGAGAAATGAAGCATATTAGCAAAGTGCATCCACACCTTGTGAGAGTGTGTGTTGTGTAAGAAAAGATGGACAAGAGATTCAACACTTGGAGATTCACAGCACCAGCACTTGAAAGCTAGGGAGAATCCTCTGTCAATCAGCTTTTGATCAACAGGCAACCTGTTTTTAATGAGTCTCCACATGAAGATGGACATGGAAGGCGTAAGAAAATGAGACCAAAGTGGGGAGAAAATGGGGTTAGTAGGAGATGTGTCCTTAATGATAAGCCAAGCAGAAGTTAAGGAAAATTCACCATTCATAGCAGGCATCCATCTAGCAAAATCAGACTGACCAATGGGAATTTGACAAATTTGAGAAGCCCAAAAAGGTCCCACAATATTGTTCAATCTATTAAAATCCCATTGTTGCTGACACCAAAAATACATTTTCCAACCCAGAAATATCAACAGAGATTAAATCAATCAAATTGTTATTATTAAACCACTTGTCATACCAAAAGCTAACAAGACCATGACCAAGAGACCAGAACATGTGATTGTTAGCCTGAGCTCTAATCTTGCACATCCTTTTCCAAATAGGGCTGGCTGAAGTAGGAGAAGGTGCATGCACAGCAGCACCACCACCCACATATTTGGTGTGCATAAAAGAGGCCCAGAGAGATTTTTGCTCTCTAAATTTCCACCAAAGCTTATAAGAAAAGGCAGTAATGGTGTCAGAAATTTTTCTGATCCCAAGCCCATCTTCAGAAATAGGAGAACAAATAGTAGACCATGCAATCCAATGGATATATAATTGTGGTTGTATTGTACTTTATATATGTAATTGACGTACAAGAGTCATATAGTGTTTGTTTGGGAGCACTTATGGAAAAAAAGTCCATATAGAATGGACTTTTGGAGAAGTGACTTATCCGAAAGTCCATTCTAAATTAACCATCAAACATGAATTATTATTGAAATGGAATTTTAGATCCAAAAGTCCATTTCAAAAGTGCTCCCAAACAAGCATATAATCAAGTAGGGATTCAGATCATTGCTAGAACTTCTAGCGCTAAGGTGGTTGGTGGGGTAAGGTAAGGCAAGCAACTCCTCTTTTCGAAGAAGAGTGCCAGCCCGAGATACCTCGATAATGGTCAAATGACCAGGGCCGGACATGTACTTCATGGGGCCCTAGGCGAAATTTAAAAAATGGGCCCTTATAGTGACTAAATTTTTTTATCTTAAAAATATTACTCTAAGCCAAAGACCAAATATTATGTATGCATGGGTGTGTTTTTTTCTGCCTTTTTAATTTTTTTTCACTTTTCTTGAGGTTTTCTGAGTTTATGAACTGAAACAATTTTATCACAAACAGGTTGGAGGTTTGCTCTAAATTTATCAAAGTTTCCAGTTGTACCAGCTTTTTGAAAGATATAAAAGAATAAATAACTTAATAATTTGATCATAAATACAAAAATGTTGCTGATTGGATGCTATTTTTAAAATACAAAATTGGACCCCAAACAATTGTATGTGAAAAGAGTAAAAAAAAAAAAAAATTAGGCCCCCAAATATTTGGTGCATGCTCAGCATGCCACCACGTCCGGCCCTGTAAATGACATGTTACTGGGCGAGCATAACTCCCTTTCCCTCTTGGACACTCCATTTCCCCTTCCCTAAAAAATTCATAATCAAGTGAAAAAGTTCTAAAGATGCTATGTAATTATCAAAATAAAAGAAAAACAATATTAATAAAGAAAATCCTATCATCAAGCTTATTGCCTGATAATAACATTCGAGAAGCCTATCCCATTATTTAAAAATTGCAATTTTAGTCTGTACTATAGAAATATAGCAAATTGGTCTTTTTCAAATCTTGTTTGGCAAAATCACTTTATATATCTAAAAAATTCTCGAATTTAGTCATTAATGCGCCGAAAATCTCAAAATTACTCGGGAAATCTCACGAAGTTGCACCTGAACAAAAAAAAAAAAAAAGAAAGAAAGAAAGAAATTGGGGATTTCAAATTTTCAGTCAAAAATTATTGTTTTCGCTTATATGTAGTTGTTGAGTAAAATGTTGTGAAAAAAATAATCCAATATCTAGCTAAAAATTGGCCGAAAGGCGAAAACACTAATTTTTGTTTGGATATTTAAAAATCCCCAATTTTTTGTGTTCACGGCGCAATCTATGGCCTTGTATGGTTATGTTTCCATGGACTATTTCTAATTTCTAGTGTTGGAAAATGAATTTTCAGAATTTATTGGTTTTCGTGTGAAAACTGGAATTATGTTTGGATGAGTGAATGAGAATGAGTTTTATGTAGGTTTGGAAATGAGATTATGTTTGGTTAAGTAGTTTTGAAATATTATTTTATGTATATAATAATTTGAAAAGTTGATAGTGGTTGAATATTTTAATTGAATATATAATATTATATTTGTAAGATTGTAGGCTAGTGAGTCTCATTAGATATATATAGTAGTATTTTAAGTAGATAAAGTTGGTAATGAAGGGTCCCACATATATAATTGGATTAAAAAGTAAGAATAGTGATTGATAAGTGATGTAGGGTAGTGTATAGGGTTGAGAATTGGAATTGTAGGTTTGAAATGATGTTTTATGTGGAAAGTGGAAAGTAAAAATGATGATTTCCATTGGAAATTTTAGAAACAAACATGATTCCATTTCTATGAATAGTTGGAAATTGAAAATAGGGCCTTGGAAATATAAACAAACAAGGCCTATGTTTTCGAGCAATTTTGAATTTCGGGCGAATACGATACCAAATCCGAGATTTTTTTAAGACAGTGATTTACCAAACAAAATTTAAAGGGATAATTACAAGAACCTCCCTGAGGTTCAAGCTAATTACAAAAACACCAGAGGTTTTTGAAAATTGCAAAAAAAAAAAAACTTTTGAGGTTTGATAAAGCTTATTTTTCTCCCTTCATAAGCAAAAAGCATTTCAAAAACACACAAACATGAGGTTTTATTTGTAATTAAACATCTTTGGGTTTTTTGTAATTAGCCCAAGCCTCAGGGGGTTTGTAATTATCCCAACTTTAAATGAACAAAATGCGACAGCCCTGTATGGCTGTATTTCGTTAATCGTGACTAAAATTGCAATTTACCCATATGTAGATGAGCGACTTTACCCATAACAGCTCACTTTCAGTTTCCTTTATTTATATTTTTTGATTTTCTTCCTGGTCTCTAATTTTCCCGTCCATGATAAATGAAGAAAAACGAAGGATGAAAAGCCATTCTGATAGGTGGCAATTTGAAGGCATGGAAGCTGCAGAATGAGGGGAAAGCATTAGATCTGGTACCGCCAAATTGCAAGAGGACGACGCACTGAGGAGATGTATACCCAATATGAACTGCATCGGTGGCTAACAATGCCTTTAAGATGTCGCTCGGAGAAGATTTATCGCTACAAGAGAAAATATCGGAAGCAGCTTCTCATGGGGATGGGATGTATTCGATACGAAGAATGGCTGCCTACCTGAACCATCACTTCCGGTACTGCAATTTTTGAAAATGACAGAACACTGCAAGGGTAGCTGTATGCTGGATTCTACTTTGGCTGGAAAAAGACAACACTCGAGAAATTTGTTGCTGTTTGCACATCGGAAGCAGTTACTGGTAATGCTAGATAGTAAAAAAAAATTAATTAGTCGTATACTTTCTGTTTCCATGTTGTTTCACTATGGATGCGTCATTTGATCAAACACATTGCGAGAGAATCAGATCGTTGCACATTTGGCAAACTAATTTCTCCCAAAAAATTAACAAATATACATTTCGATTATGTTTGTTTTACGGCTCAGTTGCAGGGTTTTACAGCTATTATCCAAGCCGTCTTCTACAAATTTCACTGTTAAGTCATGGTCTCTTGTCGCGTTGTTAGTTCCACGGTTCCACCAACAATCTGCACTCAAGAGTCTTTGGACCACACGATTTTCTTATATATATATACACACACACATAATACTCCCTAAAGAAAATTCCAATTTTGGAGGACCCATATATTCAGTAGTCTCCCTCAAACATTTCTCCGGAATTTCCAAAGCAAATTGTGCCGAAACTTCAAAGAAAATCAATCTCTTTCGATATTAAAGGTTTTTATACCAATGAGTATCAAACTTTTGATTGATGAGAGAAATCAAATTATGGAAGCAAGGCTCGTCAACTCTTTTTAATTCTATAGCTATTACCTAACAATTAAGCGTGGACTATAAAAGTCATCACGGGTCATTTATCATTCGTTTTCCTAGTTCTCACTATTCCTCTGGTTTGCAAAACAACACATACCGACCCATGAATCTGTATCCAATTTTGATTTTTTCGATATTTCTCAATTTTTTGAATGTATCCACAACAGATAGTACTAATCCAACTCACTTCACAGCTGATATTTCTATAAACTGCGGTTCCGTTGGCACTTCTGCATCACGCAATGGCAGGAAATGGATGGGAGATGTACAAACAAAATTTTCTTCCTTGCTACAAATTGAAGGTTCATCGACCACCTCAACTGTCGTACATAAGTTGATTTCTGCTGATCTAATTCCCTACAAGACGGCGAGAATATCTCATTCCCAATTCTCCTACTCATTTCAAGTGAATCCAGGTCAGAAAATTCTCCGCCTTCACTTTAATCCGTCTCCATACAGAGGTTTTAAAGGGTTTAGGGACTTGTTCACTGTTGAAGCTGGTCCTTTCACTTTGCTTAGTAACTTTAGTGCTTCACTTACTGCTAATGGTCGTGGTGTGAATTCATTTTCCAAGGAATATTGTATAAACATACAAGAAAATCAACAATTCGATATTACTTTTTCCCCTGAAAGTAGTCAATCACTAGATACATATGCTTTCATAAATGGCATCGAGATTATATCAGTGCCCACCAGTGCGTCTTACTCTCACGGTGGAGATATTGGAGTGCAAGTGGTTGGTCAAAAATCTCTGGTCTATGTTGATCACCACACTGCACTTGAAATCATCAACCGATTAGATACTAAACAGAGTTTTGTTGCGTCTACCGGAGATGTCTCAGTCATGTTTCCAATTTGGGGAACGGGAAAAGCAGACAAGGTAAAAGACAACACTTGGAAAATTCCAGTGGATGTGGGATTCAGGTACTTGATCAGGATTCATTTCTCAGGAATGGGACTCAAGATTGCAGGGACTGGTGATATGATGTTTAAAGTTCTCATTAATGAAATGATTGCTCAGACTAATATTGACATAGTGAAAGAAAAGGATGATAATAATATTGCCAGGTACAGAGACTACATGGTGATGATGAGAGGGAACAAAAGAGAGGGCAAACGCGATATCTTGATTTCTTTGCAGTCATATGATGAACTCATTGATGGGCATGGACTACTTGCTGGATTTGAGATATTTAAATTGAGCAATCCTGATAATAGTCTTGCCGGTCCAAATCCCTTGCCTCCAGCTCGAGAATCACCATCCCACAGGGTCAAAATTTTATTCTTGGTTCTTGGTCATAGAAATGCAATCTCATCTGTTGCAATAATTATAATTTCGCTGTTAAGCATCATTGTTCATAAGTTGCGGGAGTATTGGGAAGCTAACAGTGCTAAGGAGGAAAACAAGCCATCTGCCAGGGCTGAAAGACTTTGTCGCCGTTTTTCACTTGTTGAGATCCAATTAGCCACTAGAAATTTCAGTGATGCACTTTTAATTGGAAGAGGTGGATTTGGTAAAGTTTACAAAGGCCTCATTGATAGAGGACAAATGATTGTAGCTGTGAAGAGGTTAAAATCAAACTCCATGCAAGGGGCACACGAGTTTCTGATGGAGATTGAAACACTATCCGAGCTTCGACATGTTAATCTAGTTTCTCTTATTGGTTACTGCAATGAGCGTAGAGAAATGATTCTTGTTTATGACTATGTGGCCGGTGGAACACTGGCTGACCACCTCTACAAACTTCCAAGGGAGAGCAATAACTGTTCTTCTCTCAGTTGGAAACAACGCCTTAATATTTGCATTGGAGCTGGTCGGGGACTTGACTATCTTCACACGGGCCATGGAGTCATACATCGTGATGTAAAAACTTCAAACATCCTGCTTGATGATAATTTCATAGCTAAGGTTTCTGATTTTGGTTTGGCAAAACATGAAAATAGAAGCATGTTACAAAGCCATGTTAGCACCAGAGTGAAGGGCACAAATGGGTATTTAGACCCACATTATCTCCACACTCGTAAACTAACAAGGAAAACTGATACATATGCCTTTGGTGTGGTGCTGTTGGAAATATTATGTGGGAGACCAGCTGTGGATTTTGGGGTTGCAGAGGATGAGCATGTTTTGACCATGTGGGCTCGTGATAAAATTAGTAAGGGAGAGGTTGATCAAATTGTATCTTCAAGTCTGAGAGAGGAAATTTCACCAGCTAGCCTGAAGACATTTGTTGGGGTTGCCGAAATATGCTTGCGTGATGAACCAAAAAATCGACCAACAATGTCTCAAGTTGTTCTACAACTTGAGCTTGCACTTGAGCAACAGGACAACAAACAAGTTTGGGTGTCAAATGAGGTAACAAGTGCTTCTGATGACATCCGCTCGAGTAAAGATGAAATTGATACATCACTTAACACAGGGCAGTCCGTAATGCCCTCCACGCATGTGCAGAATCTCACATCTCCATCGCAAGAACAAACTAACAGCCAAGTGGTTAATACTGGGCTTCCATCTGCAAGAAGAGATGGGAGCAGAGCCACAACGCATAAGTCATCACGACTTTGGCCGTGGGGGGCGTTGTGGAACAGAATTAAACCATCCAAAAAAAATGATTTCTTATTATCAGGTATGGCCATAACAAAAAGGCGAAAACATTTCTTATTCATATTTTGGTACTCAAATTTTTCATGATTTGATTAATTTATTTATATATGTTTAACTCATGTACTTAATTTTTGCAGTGTCAATATAATCATCCCTATTATTTTCTTAAGTGTGTAAAATGTTTTAAAAAGTTGCAGAAATTTGTGAAGAACTCTCTGATGCAAACATAAAATTGGCCAAATTTGATTGGGATACTATAGCAGCTGCCACCAATCAATTCTCCTCTTCAAATAAAGTTGGAGAAGGCGGGTTTGGTCCAGTTTATAAGGTGATTTCTTCTGGCCAATTCTACTCTTGCAACTGGTGTTTATGTCCATATTTCCCCTAATTAAACTATTTGTATAGGGTGTGTTACCAACAGGACAGGTTGTTGAAGCTAAAAGGCTCTCACCATCCTCGTCACAAGGCCTCGAGGAATTCAAAAACGAGATACTTTTGCTGCCAAAGCTTCAGCATTGTAACATCATCAAACTACTTGGCTATTGCATCCATAGAGATGAAAAGTTGCTTGTGTATGAGTTCATGGAGAACACAAGTCTTTTTACTTTTATCTCTGGTTGGTGATTTCTGAATCTCATCTCACCCTCCAATGATCCATTTCCTTAGTTTAGAGTTTTTTTACTGATATAAGTGCTATTGATTGATTAACAATTCGATGTAACCACCTTTTTAACATAGGAGATGAACAACGACGTCAACGCCTGCCATGGTCAGTACGCTTCAAAATCATAAGGGGCCTTGTTCGAGGAGTTGTTTATCTACATGAAGATTCAGGACTCAGAGTCATTTTCCGGGATCTCAAATCCAGCAATATTTTACTGGACAGTGAGATGAATCCTAAAATTTCCGACTTTGCATTTGCTAGGATGTTGGTAGAACATCAATCTGAATTGGATACCATGAGAGTAGTTGGGACCTAGTAAGTGTCAGGATCCATTCCTGTTCACTCTCTCCCACCCTTGTTCTGCTTTAGTCAGGAATAATTTATTGTGTTGTTTCTGTTTGATTGCAGTGGCTATATGTGTCCAGAATATGCTCTTGATGGGAAACTTTCAGTTAAAACAGATGTGTACAGCTTTGGAACCATAGTCCTGGAGATCGTCAGTGGCAGAAGAGTTCAAGTACCACATAGCATGACGCCCCTTCTTGACCATGTAAGTGTGAACTATATATACCGAATAATTTCGAAATAAGCAGTAATTTAGTGAAAAGTTCGTGTGAAATGTAAATTAATATCATCCCTCTACCATAGTGCTTTGAAAATTACAAAATTAAGTATATATAATACTACGGTTAACTTGGCTTTCTTCTTTTCCAGCTTCGGTGCCTACTCAACCATGACCTTAGATAGACTAGCATTGATGTATAAATAAATAAGAGATATTTGCAAGAGCTGAAAAAAAATGAAAAAGGAAAGAGAGTGATCCCAGCTTTTAGATAAACTAAACTAAAATGAGTGTTTGGTTTTCTTGTAACTATGTTCAAGTTTGTTTTTGGATATTTTTACATTGATTTGTTTTTCTACAATGCCATATTACCCCTCAATTATTTAGACAATTCTATCCTCAATAAATATTTCAACAATTTATTCCTTTCACTCCAATAAATATAGTTTGTCCTATGTATTTTTTTAACTACATTTTGTTGGCATAGTAATTATCAGTATTAGGGATAATTACAGAAAGAAAAACCTATGGGTTGGGCTAATTACAAAAAAAGTCTATAAGTTTTTGAAAATTATAAAACCCCCCTTGAGTTTTGATTTTGTTGTAACTGGAATATTTCTATAAATGTCAGTAGTGTTTTTGAAATGTTTTTTTGGCTTATGAAGGGGGAAAATGCTAGACGGAATCAAACCTTAAGCCTTAAAAGGTTTTTTTTTTTTTTTTTTCCAAAAACCTCTGGATTTTTTTTGTAATTATCCCTTAGTATTTTTAATACTTGCTAATATCCATCATATACGTTATACATATATGTGAACTGTAAAGTGTATTTATTACAGTTGGCACTATATAATTGGCACTGTTTCAGGCATGGAAGCTTTGGAATGAAAGGAAACCACTAGATCTGGTGGATGAATCACTTCAGAGGTGCATTTCCGGCGGATGAGGTGCTAAGATGCATTCAAGTTGGTCTGTTATGCATCGAAGAGCAACCACAACGCCGACCAACAATGCCTTCCGTGCTTAAAATGTTGGAAGGAAACGAGCCACTAGTCGAGCCACAACAACAGTCATGGGCTCGACAATATTCAGCAGGCAACAATCTACATGCTGATGATGGACTCGACAGTGATGCAACATTTGAACTCGATGACACACTGGAAAGATAGTAAAATCTGGGAACCATTCTATTTCTTGTGCATAATTTTTTTCCATATGAATTGCTTCAAATTTTTATTTCTGTATCATGTATTGGTGTGTTTATGCTATACATATAGATTTGAAGAATTTTGACATCTTATGTAAATATTGCCTTTGCATTGAACTTCAATGCCACAATCAGATTTTGGTTCTCAATTTTTTGCTATTAATTTAGTAATTAAAAAATGGGATAATTACAAAAGATCCCCTGAGGTTTGGGCCAATTACAGAAAAACCCAAAGATGTTTCAAAATTACAAAAAGCCCTTCAGGTTTGATTATGTCTTAAATTTAAGGGGTAACTGTAATATTTCTAGAAATATCGGGTTTTTTTTTAAATATGTGTTGCTTATTTTTTTTTTTTTTTGTAATTTCGGGTTTTTCTGTAACTATCCCGAACCTCAGGGAGGTTTTTGTAATTAGACCTTAAAAATTGTAAGCTTGAGGTTGCACTCAGAAAATCTGAGGTTAAACTGTTGAGGAATTAGGAGTGAGGTAACACAAATTTGTATACTAGAAATGATAATTTCTTGCATCCAGAAAGTAATGAACCAAATAGGATGGTGCAGTGTATGTTATAGTAAATATACCAATTAGTTGAACAAGACTATTAATTTATCTGAAACATCTTGTGTATCAAAGTATTAATTTACCAACCTCAATTGTCCCAATTTTATAAAGGTACCATATTTAGTTTCGTTTATTAATTTGATTTAAATAGGAAATGTCATTTTTTTTTTTTACTTTTAGAATTGAGTGAGATGTTGGTCAATATACAAGTAGAATTAGCCCTATAACCCATAAAATCAATAGATAATTGTGGGTAAATTGTATTTTATCTCTATAATTGATTATAGGAACAATCATAATCAACAACAACAAACTAACCTTTAATCTCACTGTGTGGGGTAGGATATAAGAATCATATTACACCATTGTCTTTTTTAATAGGAACAATCATAATCAAGTAAAAAAAATTCGAAAGTATCCAGGTAATTATCAAAACAAAAAAAATAATAATAATAAGAAATAATTACAAAAAAACCCCTGAGATTTGGACTAATTACGAAAAAACCCAGAATTTTTTTAAAAATTGCAAAAAAATTTGAGGTTTGATTCCGTTTTACATTTTCCCCTTTCATAAGCAAAACATATTTCAAAATCTCCCCTCATATTTCTAGAAAAATGACAATTACCCACTTAAATTCAAGACAATCAATTTTGAAAACATCTATGGTATTTTTTGTAATTAGCCCAAACCTTAGGGGGTCTTTTGTAATTATTCCAAATAACAACAACAAAGAAAATCGTCTTATCATGCTTATTTTCTGATTTTGAACACTTATCGGCTATCATATAGTAATCCAATTTTCTATGCTTCAAAAAAAAAAAAGTAAATCAATTTTCTACCTATCATTTACAAATCCTATTCGCTTTCCTTGCATTTTTGTTTTTCTTTCTGAAACAAGTCAATTTTCAGCCATGGAGGCTCTGCAGAATGAGGGGAAAGCACTAGACCTGGTAGACGAATCAATTAGGTGGGGAATCGCAAGAGGACGAACCTTTGCGATGAACCGCATCACCGGCCAACAGTGCCTTTCGTGCTTAAGATGTTGCTCGGAATGAGATGTTTTATTCATTCTGAAGAACGCCTACCTGAATCGTCATTTCTTGCCCCCGTTTGCATATTGGAAGCAGATGGTTGTAATGCCACATTTCAAATCCCATAGTTTTGGTTTCTCCGTCGTCTCGCTATGGATGCGTCATTTCATCAAACACGTTGACCTCAATTGCGAAAGAGTCACACAGCAGCAGGTACGTTTATGTACACAGTAATTTGAGGTTTGTTGTACATTTCGCAGACCAATTTATCCCAAAAGAGAAATAAATATACATTAGGTTTGTGCTTGTTTGACTGCCGAGTTATAGGGCTCTACCGCTATTATCCAAGCCGTCTTGTAAAAAATTCACAGTGAAGTCATGGTCAGCTGATCGCGATGTCAGTTCAACCAACAATTTCCACTCAAGGGTCTTCGATTGGGCCACACGGTTTTTTCTTGGAAATTTTCAATAATATATACGTACGTATGATATGAATATATACTCCCTTGAGAGAATTTTCAATATCGTGGGACCAAATATCGTGTCTGTGCGCCAAACATTTCTTGAAATTTCCAAAACCAATTGTGGGGAAACTTCATAGAAGGTTAATCTCTTTCGATATTCAAGAATTGTATGCCCATTAGTATCAAACTTTTGATATGATAGAACGCGGAATATGGAAACAAGGCTCCTCAACTTTGTTTTTATTCTATTGTTATTATCTGAAAATTAAGCGCCTGCTATGAAAGTCATTCATTTATCATTCATCAAATTATCATTCATTTCCTCTGGTAACAACACAACACCAATAGACCACCCATGAATCTGTGTCCAGTTTCAATTGCTTTGATATTTCTCTGTTTCCTAAAGGCATTCTTAGCCCATAGTAGTAATCCAGCTCACTTCAGAGGTGATTTTTCTATTAACTGTGGTTCTGCTGGAACTTCTGCAGCAAGCAATGGCAGGGAATGGATGGGAGATGTACTACCAAAAATTTCTACCCTGCTACAAATAGAAGGTTCATCGACCACCTCCACTGCCGTATTGATTTCTGCTGATCCGATTCCTCACAAGACGGCGAGAATATCTCATTCCCATTTCTCCTACGCATTTCGAGTGAATCCAGGTCAGAAAATTATCCGCCTTCTGTAACACCCCTAATATTTTTATAATTCTTATCTTATATTTTTATTTATTTACTATATTTATAATTAATATTAACTATAAATATAGATATACATTTTTATATTTTATATACCTCTAGTGGTTACCTTTTTATTAGACAATCCTTAATAACACACATCATCCCCAATTGTGCTAATCATTATCCTCACCATAACCCACTACTTTAGGCAACCTTACAACTAATCACAACTCACCATATTTTCAGCAAACTTTAAGGCAATATTTCTATAGTTTTTCTTTCTTTCCTAAAACATATCACCTATTTTGATCCCCTCCAAACTCATTTTTCAACATACATAGTTCAACCAAGGCAACCACCAGGCAAGTTTGTGAACATTTTTTTTTAACTGTCATCAAATTTATTTCTCTTACAGTAGTCAATGCATATTCTTTTTTTTTTTCACTTCGGTGGAGTTTTCGCCGGAGTTTGTTCGGAGATGAGGGGTGGGCTATGCAATTCTTATTATTATTATTTTTTTGTGTGTGTGCGTATTGGTGTGTGTATGTGTGTGTATCTGTTGTATGTGTGGGTGTGTGTAAATTGAGTGAAGTGTTTGTGTGTGTGCGTTGGTGTGTGTATGTGTGTTAATAGTGAGAGAATTTCATGAGTGAATTTACAAAAAAAAAAATGTCTTGCTAACTATATAACAGAAAATGAGTATAGATTTATTTATTATACAATTCATATAAAAATATGAAAAAAAAAACTATTGCAAAAGTGTGTGCAGGTGTATATGTCTGTGTGTGTGCGTATATGTGAGTGTGTGTTGGTGTATGTGTACTGTGTGTGCATCTGTTTGTGTTTGTGTGTGTGTAAAATTTATGTGTGCAGGTGTGTGTTTTGGGTGATAGATGAAAATGAGGAGTTTGAGTTGGGGACTTGACTTTGAAAATTTGATAGAGAGTTGGGGTTATTTGTAATTTTAAAATTTTCAGTGTAACCCACTTAACTTTCAATTAAGTCCTAATCCCAAGTCAAACTTTCGGAAATGTTCAATTTAGTCCCAATCGGTTTCAATTTAGTCCGATTTTCTATATATAAAAATTTTTGATTTTTGATTTAACCCTATAACTTATTTTGACTTTCTCGGATTTTTCAATTTGACCCTACAAATTTTCAATTTAGTCTAAAACTAAAGTTAACTTTTAGCTTCTTTCAATTAGACCTCCAAACTTATTTTTAGTCAAATTTTCACATACTAAAAGCCCGGCCTATTTTAAAAGTATAATTATTTTTAATTAGAAGTTACTACTTAATCTCTGGCCTAAATCATGTTAAATTTACATTGTAGGAGACGAAGAACCGTACAATTAGAACATCCACATCCGAGCAACTTGTGCATCTATTTTTAATTTTTGATTGAGGTAGGGATTCTTATCACATTTTATGTGTATAATTCATTGTCTTTGTTAAATGCCTAAACTGTTCAATTATGTGAATTACGCATTTTAAATGTTTACATGATATGCATAATTATGTGAATTATATGCTTTTGATGTATTAAATGAAATGCATAATTATGTGAATTATATGCTTATAATGTGCTACATGATATGACTATTTTTTATAAATGACATGTTTTTCATTACAATGTATGTCATGTATGTTTATGCAATTGAAAAGGGAAATTTTGGCCACGTGCCATGGAAAGGAAATTATGGCATTCGTGTACGGGAAAGGAAAATTTTTGGCCACGCCACAGAAAGGAAAATATGGCATTCGTGCGGGAAAGGAAAATTTTTGGCCACGTGCCGTGGGAAAGGAAATTTTTGGCCACGTGCACGGAAAGGAAAATATGGCATTCGTGCCACGGGAAAGGAAAATTTTTGACATCGTGCCATGGGAAAGGAAATACGGCATTCGTACTACGGGAAAGGTTATGTGATATCCGCTTATGCCAACGGGAAAGGTTATGTGCTATTTGACTTATGCCAATGGGAAAGGTTATGTGTTAATTTATGTAATTGTGCACTTTTCGTATTTAGCTTGGACAATCTTTATCCCTACTGAGTATGTGATTACTCACCCCTAAATTCAAATTGTTTTGATTATGTGACGGGACGACGACCGATGGGGGGAATAGCCGAAGATTTCAATTTTAAGAACAATATCTTATTTTCAATTATTTCATATTTCAAGAACTATGAACTCGTTTTAAATTTCGAACAATTGTGATGTACTATTTCGTTTTTTTTTTTTATTTATTTAAAGTGTTTGAGTGGATTTTAAATTTTATACTCTATAATTATTTCTTAAGAATTAAGGTTTTCTCATTATCGCTTCCGCTAAACTTTTCATTCATGTATATATAAAAAAAAATATATTTGCATTTTCTTAAAATTTTAGTAACGCTAAAAATTGCACTCTAGGAAAAATGGGGCGTTACATAAAGATGGTATCGAGCGGGTCCCATCGTCTCCGTAGACTTGTAATTTTTAATATTTTTTTTTTCTCAATAAGAAAAAAAAATGGCTATCCCTCTCCATCGCGCTCCGTCCAACCAGGTAACATCTATTTCATTATCATGTCATGAGAAATGGGAAAGTATAATATGCTACGTCAATCATGAAAATTTATATGAATATTTATGTGACATGGTATAATTTATGTGTGTGTTCCTTAATTCATTGCATGATCTAAATTTTCTTTCATGACACGTTAGAAGTAGATAACAACGTGAAATAGCAATTCATAATAAACCATAGAAGTATAACGTCTATTTTTTTTATAATATATGATAAAGTTGAACGACTTATACGATTAATTTATAACTTCAGATTGACTCGTACATTCAAAATATGTTAGAAAGTGACATATGTAGTAACATACTGCGAAATAGTTTAAACTTAGATATTTTATTTTTACTGTAGATAATGCCGCAACGTAGAGACAATTCGAACTCATCACTTAACTCGAACCAAGGCCAGGAGATGCTTCGCAATGCCCTATGGCTAATCTCATAAATCTGCCGCAAAAGTTACCCCAACAAAACACCTCACCACCTACACCGGGGCACCAAGTTGGTGGAAATGAGAATGCCTATATTCTGGAACAATTTCGAAGGTTTCGTCCACAGACTTTCAATGGGCGTGATGGGCCTTTCGCAGTTGAAGAGTGGTTACGTGCGATGGAGAGAATTTTTGCTCGTCTACCCAAAGACAGATGCACAACAAATTTCTTGTGCCACTTTTCAATTCACGAGAGGATGCCGATCACCGGTGGGAGGCATTCGTCGTTCCCGTACACAAGAACAACTCAATGACATGACTGGACCGATTTCAAACGGGAAGTCATGCAACAATACTTTCCTCAATCGTACGACAGACCGAAAGGAGATCAATTTTTGGAATCAAGCAAGGTGGCATGACAAATCATCGAATATGAACGTAAATTCAACCAATTAGCGAGGTTCGCCACACATTTGGTGGACACAGACGAAAAAGAGGGCAAGAAGGTTTCGCAGAGGACTTCGACCGAGATTGGCAGCATGTATTGGCTTGTTTGGGACAACGACTTATGAAGAACTCCTTTCACGAGCTCAAGAAGTGGCTTGTCATGCGAAATCGATACCCAACTCGTAAGATCGGGCGATGTTTGAGGAAAAGAAAATGGAATGGGCCGACTCGAGAACGGGGCTGTAATCGTGGTAAACAGATCGAACCGGGGCAAATGCTATTCTGGTGGCACCAAAAGAGAAACCAACATGTGCATCATGCGGAAAAAATCATTTTGGGAATGTCTTTTAGGTAAAGGAGTATGTTTTGGTGCCATCAACCAGGTCACAATGCTACATTTTGCACCACCTACACCGACGTTATGGGAAGGCACTACCGGATGTGCACGCGCGTTTATGCTATGACGCAGCTAGGAAGCTCAACAGAGCAGGAACTCTAACATGGTATGTTACGGTTTTCGATACACCGCTTTCTTGTCTTTATTTGATCTTTGGTGCTACACATTCCTTTATTTCGTTGATTTCCATGCTAAGACTAACTCAAGAGCTATACTATTAGTGACATGCTACTAGAAATAAGCCTCCGTCCAGGAAAAACAATAAACACTAATTTAGTGATTAACAATGTGGAGTTGGATTTTTTGGGGAAGGGTTTAGAAGCAAATTTGCATGTGATTGGGATGAAGGATTTTGATATCATTTTAGGGATGGGATTGAATAAGTATAAGGCTAACATAAAATGTCAGAGAGAAATAATTTTGGAACCCTTAAACGGAGATGAATTCACATTTTTCGGAACGAGTAAGTGGTATGCCCCGAATGATATCAAAGAATGAAGACTATCAAGATGTTGAAGAAAGGAAATTGTCGGGGTTATCCGGTGAATGTGATGGCCACTCCGGTTCGAGAAAACCTCATGGAAGTCCCAATTGTACGTGAATACGACGACGCGTCTTTCCGGAAGATTTGCCGGAGTACCTCCAAATCGACAAGTAGAGTTTATAATTGATTTGATTCCGAGAGTCGCCTCAGATCGAAAAAGCACCATATAGAATGGCACCCAAGAGCTTCAGGAACTAAAAGTTCGGCCTACAAGAACTTTTGGATATTGGCTTCATCCGACCCAGCGTGTCGCTGGGGGAGCGCCGTTTTATTTGTAAAGAAGAAAGATGGAACTATGAGAATGTGTATAGACTACAGGGGAGTTGAATAAGCTCACCATAAAGAACAAATATCCTTTGCAAGGATTGAGGATCTTTTTGATCAATTGAATGGGGCAAGTGTATTTTCTAAGATTGATCCGAGGTCCTGGATATCATCAACTAAAAGTTAAGGAAGAAGATATACACAAGACGGCTTTTAGGACTCCGATATGGGCACTTTATGAGTTCACGATGATGCCTTTTGGACTTAGTAATGCTCCGGCCGGTATTTATGGATTTGATGAATCGGGTTTTTCATCCGTACTTGGATCGGATTTGTGATTGTATTCATAGATGACATATTGGTGTACTCGAGGATAAAGAACAACATGAAAAACACTCGCATAGTGTTGGAGACTCTTCGTCAAGAGAAATTATACGCAAAATTCAAGAAGTGCGAGTTTTGGCTCGATCGAGTAGTCTTTTTTGGGACATGTAATTACAACGAAAGGTATTGAAGTTGACCCATCAAAGGTTGAAGTTGTGGAAAAATGGTTGGCACCTACAAATGCCAATGAAGACGTAGTTTCTTGGGCCTTGCAGGATATTACGAAGGTTTATCGAAGGATTTTCGAAAATAGCAGCCCGATGACTCGACTCACAAGAAAGGGTGAGAAGTTTGTTTTGGGTGAAAGGTGCGAACAAAGCTTTCAAGAACTCAAACGACGCCTAATCTCGGCGCGCCGTTTTGACAATTCCAAATACTACGATGCTTTTGTAATCTCTGGTGATGCCTCAAAACAAGGGTTAGGGTGCGTTTTAATGCGAGAATGGTAAAGTGGTTGCTTATGCTTCAAGACAACTAAAACGTCATGAACTCAATTACCCTACGACGACTTAGAGTTGGCGGCAATCGTGTGCATGCCTTAAAGATATGGCGTCATTATTTATACTGGGAAAATGCGAGATTTATACGGATCACCGAGTTTGAAGTATTTCTTCACACAAAAAGAATTGAACATGAGACAAAGAAGATGGTTGGAACTTGTGAAAGATTACGATTGACGATCCATTATCATCCAGTAAAGCCAACGTCCGTAGCAGATGCACTTAGTAGGATGATGAACAGAGAACAATGGCAAGTATGTTCACAGTAACAAGAGGAACTTATTAAGGAATTTGCGAATGAAAATAGAAATTATAACTCCACCAGAAAGGATCGAGGCGATACTAGAAGATTGGTGGTCCAACCAACGTTACGGTGTGACATTAAGGAAGACAAACGAAGGATGATTTTTGTGCAAAATGAGGAAGAAAACTTTAGCAAGGGAAGTTAAAGGTTTTGAAATAGCGACGATGGTGCACTCTTTGGTGTATGAAGGGAGAATGTGTGTACCTAAGAACGACGAATTAAGAAGAAAAATATTGGTAGAGGCACATTGACACCTTACACAACAAGCCACCGGGTGGGACAAAGATGTATAAAGATCTCAAAGGAGTTTTCGGTGGAGAAATATGAAAGGAAGCATCGGAAAATTTGTGGAGAAATGTTTGACGTGTCGAGAAAGTGAAAGCCGAGCACCAACGACCTTCCTCGGATTATTAAGACCACCGATTCAGAGGAAATGGGAACACGTGAACATGGATTTTGTAGTAGGTTTACCAAGATCAAACCGTGGAAATCAAGCTATTTTGGGTTGTAGTAGATCGTTTAACCAAGTCGCGCATTTTCTCGTCAATCAAGATGACACACTACGATCTCAGAACAATTGGCACATCTTTACATCAAGGAAATTGTAAGATTGCATGGGGTACCGATTTCTATAGTTTCAGATAGAGATCCGAGATTTACATCAAAATTTTGGGGTGGTTTACAAAAAGCGATGGGGACGAAACTCAATTTCAAAGATGACTTTTCACCCCGCATGACGGACAACTGAAAGAACCATTCAAATCTTAGAAGATTTATGAGGGGTTGCATTTTGGATTTTGATGATAATTGGGAGAAATACTTGCCTCTTGTGGAATTCTCTTACAATAACTACCAGGACGACTATCGAATGGCCCCTTATGAAGCCCACGGTAGAAAGTGTAGATCCCCATCTATTGGGACGAAGTTGGCGAGAAGAAAATGTTAGGTCCCGAGCTAGTCGAGCGGATGGTCAAGGTTATTGAGAAAGTCGAGATAGAATAAAAATAGCCCAAGACCGGCGTAAATCTTATGCGATCGAGAAGGAAAGACTTTAGTTTGAAACAGAGAGAAAGTTTTCTTAAAGGTTGACCGACTAAAGGAATAGTAAGATTTGGGGGAAGGAAAATTGAGATCTAGATTCATGGACCATTTGAAATATCGAGCGAGCCCGGGATGTAGCTTACAGATTGGGCACGCTTTAACTAGCGGCCGATTCATAACGTATTTCACGGTCATGTTGAGGAAAGACGCCCACGATCCAGGCCACATAATCAATCATGAAGTATTCGAAGTCAACCGAGATATGACTTATGAAGAAAAACCGATGACTATCCTTGATAGAAAGATACACAAGTTGAGAAACAAAGACATCGCCCTAGTCAAGATTGATGGACTAGACATGGTCAAAAAGAAGAATGTGGGAGCGTGAGGCCGAGATTCGAGCAAAGTATCCAGAGTTATTTCATGAATCGGGTAAGCTTAAGATTTTCGAGGACGAAAATTTTTTTATAAGAGGGTAGGATGTAACACCCCTAATATTTTTATAATTCTTATCTTATATTTTTATTTATTTACTATATTTATAATTAATATTAACTATAAATATAGATATACATTTTTATATTTTATATACCTCTAAAGTGGTTACCTTTTTTATTAGACAATCCTTAATAACACACATCATCCCCAATTGTGCTAATCATTATCCTCACCATAACCCACTACTTTAGCAACCTTACAACTAATCACAACTCACCATATTTTCAAAGAAACTTTAAGGCAATATTTCTATAGTTTTTCTTTCTTTCCTAAAACATATCACCTATTTTGATCCCCTCCAAACTCATTTTTCAACATACATAGTTCAACCAATGCAACCACTGTGCAAGTTTGTGAACATTTTTTTTTAATCGTCATCAAATTTATTTCTCTTACAAAGAGTCAATGCATATTATTTTTTTTTTTCACTTCGGTGGAGTTTTCACTGAGTTTGTTCTGAGATGAGGGTGGGCTATGCAATTCTTATTATTATTATTTTTTGTGTGTGTGCGTATTGGTGTGTGTATGTGTGTGTATCCGTTGTATGTGTGGGTGTGTGTAAATTGAGTGAAGTGTTTGTGTGTGTGCGTTGGTGTGTGTATGTGTGTTAATAGTGAGAGAATTTCATGAGTGAATTTACAAAAAAAAAAAAAAATGTCTTGCTAACTATATAATGTAAAAATGAGTATAGATTTATTTATTATACAATTCATATAAAAATATGAAAAAAACTATTGCAAAAGTGTGTGCAGTGTATATGTGTGTGTGTGCGTATATGTGAGTGTGTGTTGGTGTATGTGTGTGTGTGCATCTGTTTGTGTTTGTGTGTGTGTAAAATTTATGTGTGCAGTGTGTGTTTTGGGTGATAGATGAAAATGAGGAGTTTGAGTTGGGGACTTGACTTTGAAAATTTGATAGAGAGTTGGGGTTATTTGTAATTTTAAAATTTTCAAGTGTAACCCACTTAACTTTCAATTAAGTCCTAATCCCAAGTCAAACTTTTGGAAATGTTCAATTTAGTCCCAATCGGTTTCAATTTAGTCCGATTTTCTATATATAAAAATTTTTGATTTTTGATTTAACCCTATAACTTATTTTGACTTTCGGATTTTTCAATTTGACCCTACAAATTTTCAATTTAGTCTAAAACTAAAGTTAACTTTTAGCTTCTTTCAATTAGACCTCCAAACTTATTTTTAGTCAAATTTTCACATACTAAAAGCCCTACTTTATTTTAAAAGTATAATTAT
The DNA here is from genome assembly GCA_016081115.2 of Rehmannia glutinosa. Lineage (NCBI taxonomy): Eukaryota > Viridiplantae > Streptophyta > Magnoliopsida > Lamiales > Orobanchaceae > Rehmannia > Rehmannia glutinosa. The sequence goes on along the minus strand of CM071929.1, from coordinate 14,551,206 downwards.
TTTTAATTAGAAGTTACTACTTAATCTCTGTGCCTAAATCATGTTAAATTTACATTGTAGGAGACGAAGAACCGTACAATTAGAACATCCACATCCGAGCAACTTGTGCATCTATTTTTAATTTTCGATTGAGGTAGGGATTCTTATCACATTTTATGTGTATAATTCATTGTCTTTGTTAAATGCCTAAACTGTTCAATTATGTGAATTACGCATTTTAAATGTTTACATGATATGCATAATTATGTGAATTATATGCTTTTGATGTATTAAATGAAATGCATAATTATGTGAATTATATGCTTATAATGTGCTACATGATATGACTATTTTTTTATAAATGACATGTTTTTCATTACAATGTATGTCATGTATGTTTATGCAATTGAAAAGGGAAATTTTGGCCACGTGCCATGGGAAAGGAAATTATGGCATTCGTGCCACGGGAAAGGAAAATTTTTTGCCACGTGCCATGGGAAAGGAAATTTTTTGGCCACGTGCCACGGGAAAGGAAAATATGGCATTCGTGCACTTGCGGGGAAAGGAAAATTTTTGACATCGCCATGGGAAAGGAAATACGGCATTCGTTTACGGGAAAGGTTATGTGATATCTGGCTTATGCCAACGGGAAAGGTTATGTGCTATTTGACTTATGCCAATGGGAAAGGTTATGTGTTAATTTATGTAATTGTGCACTTTTCGTATTTAGCTTGGACAATCTTTATCCCTACTGAGTATGTGATTACTCACCCCTAAATTCAAATTGTTTTCAGATTATGTGGACGGACGCACTGATGGGGGGGAATAGCCGAAGATTTCAATTTTAAGAACAATATCTTATTTTCAATTATTTCATATTTCAAGAACTATGAACTCGTTTTAAATTTCGAACAATTGTGATGTACTATTTCGTTTTTTTTTATTTATTTAAAGTGTTTGAGTGGATTTTAAATTTTATACTCTATAATTATTTCTTAAGAATTAAGGTTTTCTCATTATCGCTTCCGCTAAACTTTTCATTCATGTATATATAAAAAAAAAACTATATTTGCATTTTCTTAAAATTTTAGTAACGCTAAAAATTGCACTCCGGAAAAATGGGGCGTTACACCTTCACTTTAATCCACCTCCATATAGAGGTTTTCAAGGGTTTAGGGACTTATTCACTGTTGAAGCCGGTCCTTTCACCTTGCTCAATAACTTTAGCGCTTCACTCACTGCTGATGCTCTTGGTGTGAAATCATTTTCCAAGGAATTCTATTTAAACATACACGAAAACCAACAATTCAACATTACTTTTTCTCCCGAAAGTAGTCAATCACTAGCTTTCATAAATGGCATCGAGATTATATCTGTGCCCGCCAGTATTTCTTACTTTCACGGTGGAGATATTGGTGTCCATGTGGTTGGTCAGAAATCTCCGGTCTATGTTGATCACCGCACTGCACTTGAAATAATCAACCGATTAGATACTAAACAGAGTTCTGTTCCGTCTATTGAGATCGTTGTCACGTTTCCAATTTGGGAAACGGAAAAAGCTGACAAGGTAAAAGACAACACTTGGAAAATTCCAGTGGATGGACATGGACTACTAGCTGGGTTTGAAATATTTAAGTTGAGCATTCCTGACAATAGCCTTGCCAGTCCAAATCCCGTGCCTCCAGCTCGTGATTCACCATACTACACTGTCCAAATTTTATTCTCAGTCCTTGGTCGTAGAAATGCCTTTGCATTTGTTGCAATAGTTATAATATCACTGGTAAGTATCATTATTCATAAGTTGCGGGAATATTGGGAAGCTGACAATACGAAAGAGGAAAACAATCCATCGACCAGGGCCGAACGACTCTGTCGCCGTTTTTCACTGGCTGAGATAAAATTAGCCACTAGAAATTTCAGTGATGCATTTTTAATTGGAAAAGGTGGATTTGGTAAAGTCTACAAAGGCTACATTGATGAAGGGCAAATGACTGTTGCCGTGAAGAGGCTAAAATCAAACTCCAGGCAAGGGGCACACGAGTTCCTGACGGAGATTGAAACACTGTCCGAGCTTCGACATGTTAATCTAGTTTCTCTAATTGGTTATTGCAATGAGCGTGGAGAAATGATTCTTGTGTATGACTATATGGCCGGCGGAACGCTGACTGACCACCTCTACAAATCTCCAAGGAAGAACAATAACTTTCCTCATCTTACCTGGAAGGAACGTCTTAATATTTGCATTGGAGCTGGTCGGGGATTGGACTATCTACATGCAGGCCATGGAGTCATACATCGTGACGTAAAGACTTCAAACATCCTGCTGGATGAAAATTTCGTGGCTAAAGTTTCCGACTTTGGTTTGGCCAAACATGATGATACAAGCAACTTAGAAACCCCTGTTAGCACAAGAGTTAAGGGCACATTTGGATACTTGGACCCTCATTATTTCAACACTGGTAAACTGACTAAGAAAACCGACACATATGCCTTTGGTGTGATGCTGTTGGAAACATTATGTGGGAGACCAGCGGTGGATTTTGGAGTTGAAGAGGATGAGCAAATTTTGACCATGTGGGCTCGTGATAAAATCAGCAAGGGAGAGGTCGATCAGATTGTAGCTTCGAGTCTCAGAGAGGAAATTTCGCCATCTAGCCTAAAGACATTTGTTCGGGTTGCTGAAAGATGCTTGTTTGATGAACCAAAGAATCGGCCAACAATGTTTCAAGTTGTGCTACAACTTGAGCTTGCACTCGAGCAACAGGACAACAAACAAGTTTTGTTGTTAAATGAGATAACAAGTGCTTCTGATGACATCCGTCTTAGTAGAAACGATGAAAATGACTCATCGGTTAGCATATTGCAGCCCACAATGTCCGTCACCATTGTGCAGAATCTCACACCTCCTCCGAACGAACAGACTATCAGCCGAGTGGCTAATGCTGGCCTTCCATCTGTAAGAAGAGATGGGAGAAGAGCCACAACACATAAGTCATCACGACTTTGGCCGTGGGAGGCGTTTTGGAACAGAGTTAAACCATCCAGGAGAAACGATACGTCCTTCACCGTTGTTCAGAATACCACACCTCCTCCAAACGAACAGACCAGCAGCAATGTGGTCAGTGCACAGATTCCAGATACGATTACAAGCCATCAAAACGTTGGCCATTCGGAGATTCAATCTACGATTACAAGCCATCAAGACTTTGGCCATGGGATGTTTCCTGAAAGAGAGTTAAACCATCTAAGGAATTATTATCAGTTACGGCCACAATAAGATCCAATGTGATTTGCTATTCATATCTTGTTTGCAAACTTTTCATGCTCTATGGCCTATGCTTATTATGATCTAAGTTAAGGATAGTTACAGTGATGCTTTCTGATGTTACAAATGTTTTAAGTATGAATTTTTTTAAAATAAATTTAATATTGATTAAAGTAATTTTTAGAGTTAATCCCACATTACCCCTCTTGATTCTCTATTCTCTATTCTTATTGATGCCACTCGTCCCCTTGTACTCTCAAGAAGAATTGTCAGATTTTTCTTACCCACAATCATTAATAAAATCAAGGGTTAATTACAAAAGACCCGCTGAGGTTTGGACTAATTACAAAAAAAAAAACAAAGATGTTCTAAAATTATAAAAAGCTTTCTCAAGTTTGATTATGTCTTACATTAACTGTAATATTTATAGAAATGACAAGGGGGTTTTTGAAATGGTTTTTGCTTATGAAGGAGAAAACGTAAGATGGAATCAAACCTCAAGTTTTTTTTTTTTTTTTGTAATTTAAGATGTCTCTGGGATTTTTTGTAATTAGCCCAAACCTTAGGGGTCTTTTGGTAATTATCTTTTAACTTTGTTAGACGTAATGCGAATTGTGTTGCACACAAGTTAGCTCGCTTTTCTATCTTCAATGCTAGCCCCTCAGTGTGGATTGTTCGACCTACTTGGAAGTCTTGTATTGAAGAAGATTTGAAATGTGTCTGCTATGATCATTAATAAAATCTATCATTTTCTATCCAAAAAAAAAAATATGAAATAAAGGAAATTATGTTT
>CM071929.1:14452829-14547069 GCA_016081115.2 Rehmannia glutinosa | reverse complement strand
AGTTACGTATTACATGGTAATTCAAAATAATAACATCAGTAATCAAAAGAGCTTGGTAAGCTCAATAAAGATAATCGAGCAATGTTATTTGAACATCACACAAGCACATCATCAATACAAGCACAACATCAATACAAGTACATCATCAATACAAGCACAACATTAATACAAGTACATCATCAATACATCTTGCTACATTCATTATATCATTAATAAATACACAAAATGCATATGCTTAGTCATATTCTTTTCTTGTTATGGACCATCCATATCAAGAATAAATCATGATCACGAATATGGCCATGGCACTCAGAATTCATAACACGTATACTTGAGTTCCAAGAACTCGGGGTGTCACTGCATGCTCAGATACGTAAAATTATGAAAATCGCCTTACGTGATTGAGGATATTGGTGGCAATACAAGAATCCTTTTAACTTTGATGAATGCATATTTCATATCACATAATTCATATCCATATCAGTATCATCAATACATTTCATATATCTTGATTCCATATCAATATCATCAATATATTTCACATTTATCACATTCATATCGACATCATCATAAGATCACCAAAACAACCATATAAGTCACATTTAGAATACATTGATTCGTATTCACAAAAATCGACACATATGGAATTCATTCAAAAACATCAATCATACAATTACATAAGAGTCAAATAACAAATTACAAGATTATACTCGCACAAGGTGAAGTCCTTATCCCTATTCATTTTAATCAACCTTATTCGCTTCTTTATCGAGATTTTGACTATAAATATATTAAAAATGCATAACCAAATTTAATGTCATATACTAAGTACTAATTAAGTCATGTATGTATGTCATGTATGCATTTTAACTAATGACAAAACTTAAGAAAATATTCAACTAAAATGCGAAAATTTCACACGGCAAATTTCTTCCGTATTTTCAACATAACGTTCGTAAAGCGATATTAATATGATTCAAGTTGGTGAAACGATAATTCAATTTTCTACAACTTTCATGTTATACAAAACTCCAAATTCGGAAAGCAAATTATCTAAAATGAAGAAATACGAGAGAAAAAACTCATCTTGGACGGAGAAAGGGGGGATCATGTTGTCACCTTTAAAGTTCATGTAAATTTCACACCTCTTAATGTATTCAATCACTCCCAAATTTTCACCACAATTAACTAACATGTATAAAAATATAACCATGCTTTCAAATAATTAAAAATCATGATTTATACCTTCAAATGCAACTTTCTACAACATAATAAAACAAATTTTTATACTATATCAACTTTGTGTTTATCTTGTTCTTTCTTTTTTACAAACCCTAAATCTGATTTTTGACTTCTCAAATCTCAAAAATATAAACTAAACTCATATATAAACACTTTTATGAACATAAATTTAACATTTCTAAAAACAAAAATCAAGAGAAAAGTTGGAAAGAACCTTGGATTTTGATGAAAAAAATGATCTTACGGTAAGTTTTCTTCCTTTCTCCTTCTTTCTTTGATTTGTTTTCTTTTCTTTTTCCTCCTTTCTTTTGAAACTTCCAGACCCCCAATAATGATAACATAGCTTCCATTTGGTCTTACTAAGAGAGCAACAATGCAAATTTTCCAAAAATTGCACTTTAGCCCCTAAAGTGTCTTTAAAATGCATGTTGACCCCTTAACTTATGATTAATAATTAATTACATATACATGTATTTAAAAATATATACTCAACATATATTTGTACCTTATACACTCAAATAACTCAATTGATGAAATAAAATAAAGCTTAAAATATTTATTACCCGATTTTTTAAATAGTGCACAAATAGTAACCTAACACAATTAAACTAAAAATTGACATATCAATATTATTCATGTGTTCTAATGTCAATATGAAATATTAAGATGCATGTATTTATGTTTATGAATGATATAAATCATGTAAATAAATATGAAAAGTTAGGGTTATGACAAATCGAGATACCGAAGTGTTTTCTTTCTTCCATAACCACCTTGTATCTTAGTAACAAATTGACATCTTTTTCATTTTTATTTTCCACATGGTGGGCCTTTTCTTCAACTTTGGTTTTGGGAGCTCTACACTGAAGCATAATGTCCAAATTTTTTTACAATTATAACACTTTGTTTGTGATTTCCGTACCCGTTCTTGGATTGCTCCTCCCACGTCCGTCTTGGTTGAGTATTCTCTTCTATCTTCATTGTTATTGAAACCTCCTCGTGCACATCCATGACCACGGCTCGCCCTTGGACCACGACCTCTTCCATGTTGACCTCGTACATTGCCCATGCTTTCTTAACTTTATCCTTAACTTGCATTTTAAAAGTTGTTCTACAATATCTTGCTTCTTTTTATGTTTTCTCCATATGCTTGTAATGACCCCAATAATTGACCAATAGCCATCTCCTCCAAATTTTTGTTTACTCAATTATTACGACAATATGCTCAAATTTAGGACTTAAAGAACAGAGTATCTTTTCCATAATTCACATCACATGATTTAAATTTTCACCATTTCTTTTCGTTTGATGAAACATGGAAAAACTCTTGAAAAATAGTGGAAATAGATTGGACTCTTTCATATGTAAAGTTCAAATTCACCTCTTAATGCTTGGAGACGTACCTTCTTACTTTCGGCTCCTTTATGAGGCGTTTGAAGCTTCTCCCATGCATTCTTGGCGGTAGTTGCACTTGAGATCTTTTGAAACCATCATCATCCAAAGCTTGGTAGATGAGATAGATAGCTTTCTTGTCTCTCTTTCTTGACTCTTTTAAATTATCATTTGAGTTTGGGATAGTGTAGTCTCGTCTTGTGACTCGACATATCCTTTTTCTACAATATCTCAAACATCATGTGCACCCAAAAAGGCCTTCGTCTTGATACTCCAATTATCATAGTTGCTTGTGTTGAGCATAGGGACTTGAAAGGAAGTCACACCGTTTGCCATATTTTAATGTAAACCACAAGTGATCTTGTGTCTACGATACCACTTTGTTGGAGGAGTGTTATCTCAAATTTAGAAGAAAATGGGTTATTTAGAAAATGGAAGTTGGAGGAGGATTATTTTCTCTTTGTAGGAGGATGAGGTTATTTATCTTTAAGAAATGTAAAGAGAGTTTTTGGTGGAGAAATATTTGCTTTTGTATTGATTCTTCTCAAATTTTGGCTTATTACAAAATTATCAAGACACCCTATTTACTAGTACAACTTCCTAACCAATGACTAAGATTTATTTGATCTAATGGTTATAATTCATCTACTTAGAATCATCCTCCAAAATATATACTTTCTTAGAATATTTTACAAGCTTTCCTTCAAATAATATCTAAGATATTTTCATAAGACATTTTAGATATATTCTAGAACTTGGGTCATTGGGTTTGGCTCTTATTTATTCTTTTATCTCAAAACTATTCTTCCAAACCCAATATTAATTGGACTCAAATCAAGTTTAAAATCCAACACATCTATCTGTTTGGAAACTAATTTGCATTCCTATTCGAATATTTTATACCTTAGTGCAAATTTCTTCATTGAAGGATTATTGTCGAAAAAACCCTAAAATTCTCCCCTATCGTTCATTTGTGTTACAGATAAAGAGTTTTTGTTTATTAATTCATTTAAAAGAACCAATCTTAAAAAAAGTGATGTAGTATGAACGACAAGTGTATTTGAATATTTTCTCCATAGCAAAAATATTTTTTTGTTAGCTATTTTGAGTTCAAATGTCCATTTTGCCCTTTCTATCATTTCCTCTGGGACCAAAGTATATACCGAATTATGTACCACATTAATTTTTTGAAAATGTCAAAATACCTCACCGAAAAATATACGGTAAAGTATAGCCATCGATTTTTAGTCAAAATAACTAAAAACATATTTTGAAAAACACAACTATTTTTCATTTTCACAAAATATAAGTGATCAATTTGACTATTAATCTTCCACACTCGACACGCGTGGTTGGGACGAGTTAATTACCAATTTCTTTTTTTTTTGATGAAAATGTGAAAAATTCATTAATAAGGTGAAAAATGTACAAAATTAAAAGGGCATACCCTGATTAAGGTGAAATGTTGAATGAACGGCCCATTAACATTTGTAGAGCAAAGACAGGATAACATCAGTCGATTGATCGATCATTGAGAAGCGAAGCCTAAAAACCTCAAAGAGGATTACTAAAAAGACATGGGAAACAATCTCCAACCAATTAATCGAGCTAACAAGTGGGAGTAGGAGGTCACGACCTAACGGCCCCACTTGTATTTCGAAAAAGGGTGGCGAGAGATTTACAAGAAAATTTACAAAGTGGAGATAGGGCATACCCTATAATACAAGATCTCTAAATTCACGCTTGCCCCAGTGGATAGCTTTATGTGGCAAAGGAAATTTGAGTCCCATCGAATTTTCAAAAAAAGATATCATAAAAAGGGTAAACCCTGTGGTTGTGGACAAAATCTTGGAAGCTCAAAGAAAAGGACGGCGGAATGGGCATAAGGAGACCGGGGCAGAGTGGAACCACAAGGAACCAATCACCATGGAACTTCTCTACACCGGTGAGTTTCAAAAAAACAAATGTATCAAAGACCATGGGGCGCCAAAAGGCCACACAACCACTTAGAAAAGAAACCATCCAATGAGGGTAAAACCTTTTTTTCGGTGGGTTCCGAAAAAAATGCAAAAAATGTTTGTTGAAAGAGCAATCGAATTTTAAAACCTTTAAGAACACCATTAAAACATTGATATTTGGAAAATCGCCCACACGAAAGAAAATTTTCATCATATGGGGAAAAAAACCTGGTCCACAAAAAGCCATCCACCGTAAAAGTAATCAGGACCTCGGATAAGCAAAGCAAAAGGAGGAGCAAGCAAAGATCAAGGTGAGAAAGCCAAACACCCACCATCTAAAGACAAGAAAGGGAGGTCATGAGCGCGGGGTATTCGGGAATTCCACTAATGATGGATTATTACAAATTACGTACCAAAAAGAAAAAGACCCACACACAGGTCAAAATAAATGAAAGATAGCCCTAACAATAGAGGACTAAAAATCGACCCATCTCAATTGGAAAATGGTGGTAAACAACCTTATATACATCTTTCTCAATTTTAAAAAACACGACATCTTGAGAAAAGTTATGGCCCTCGAATGATATCTTTAAAAAACACAATTACATCGTTTTAAAAGTAACTATTGTGTTAAAAAATGATATCGTTCGTGTTAATGTGTTTTTACAGGTGTTAATGTGAAGAAAACCAAAAAGTAACTATTGTGTTAAAAAAATGATATCTTTAAAAAGGATACAATTACATCGTTCGTGTTTTTCATCAATTGTGTTAATGTGAAGAAAACCAAATAAATATACTGTACATTGTTTTTAAAAGTATTGTTTTCGTTATATGAAGATATCATTCCAAATGAAACAATGATGTGTTTATTTATAGTAATAAATCTTGAATTTAGGAATAATTTGGCAGCTATTAAATTTCGTGATTCGAGTATTATCAGATAATTTTAAAAAAGAAAAATTACAAAATCCAGTGATCATAACAAAATTCGTCTTTAAAATTCAATTAGTGAATATTTTACGACAAAATATTAAATTATTTTATGAAATAGTACATTTATGTCTTGATTATCAATAGAAACTATATTTTCTAGTAAATATATATATATATATATATATGTGTGTGTGTGTGTGACTTGAAAATAAACAATAAAATAGTATACTATACTTTTATTAGCATATGAATAAAATTCAAAAGTAAGTCGCTACATTAAAGAAAAAAGCAGGTGGTTTTGTAATTTTATTATGGGATAATTACAAAAAATACCCCTGAGGTTGGACCTAATTATAAAAAAATTTAACTTTAAAACTTACAAAAAGTACCCATGATGTTTGATTTAGTGTTAAAACTAAGGGTAATCCGCAATGATTTTACAAATATGAAGGGAATTTTGAAATATATTTCAAATCTCAGGAGTCTTTTTTTTGTAAGTTTTAAAGTTAGTTGAGCTTTTTTGTAATTAGGTCAAACATCGGGGTACTTTTTGTAATTATCCCATTTATTATTTATGGATAATATATACAAAATTTCAGCGTCTCAAAAAATATTGTGTTTAAGTTGAGGTTTTTTTTTAAAAAAAAGTTTATTTTGTTACAATAATGTTCACCATTATTTTTTTGTCTCACTTATTATTTTCAAGGACATACATATTTAAAATATAAAAAATTATATACTTTCAAATTCCTTGGAGATATTAATAACAACAGATGTACAATTAATGATAATGCACATTAAATTGCTCCATCAAATTGTTTGTGGGGTGGAGGTCGGGTTCTATCTCGCTCCATCAAATTGCTCCGGGCATATGCGGTAGTGAAGATTTGGTGGGAACTCATCTTGAATAGATCCGTGTGGGTTCGATTCGGGGAGATCGTTATTAGTAGATTGGGGTCGAACATAAATTGTTCTCTTTACAGGAGGATCGGTTATGTCGTCGCCGCAGAACCGTCGAATCTTGGCGATCGTGCACATCCCGCGGTTTCTGGCGGCAAAGAATGAGGCCGGAAATTTTGTTGTAGAAAGTCGGCGTAAAGCGCAGAAGGCTGAGTTATCAAAAAAAAAAAAAAAAAAAAAAAAAAAAAAAAAAGATAATGCACATTAGAGTGAAGACCCACACACACTAGAGGTATTTCAACTCATCAAATTGTTTTCACAGCATTGGATTAGTGGTCCATTTCATTTGTACGAGAAAAAGGGCAAAATAAAAAAAAATAGGAAAAAACAATTAATTATTTTTGTCTTAGATGAATGCGAATGAATTATAGTATCTTAATTTCGTACAATCTGAGCTGTTCAACCTAATTTCTCTTTATTCACCGAGTGGTCCAACGATACTAGAAACAAGTGTTTTTGGTGGATATATTTTCTATTTTGATTACCAAAAAAGACATTAATTACTAGGCTTTAAGTTGGGGACCATGGAGAGATTTATTGGGAAGATTAAATTAAAGGACATTATTATTTATTTTTTTTTTTTGATGACGGGGGCCGCAGCCCACTTCTATTCGAAACAAGACACCTGGATAAACCCTGGTGGAGCGTCTTAGCGCAAACCACGCCAACTGGTAAACCACACTGCAGTGTGCGATTGACTAAACCAAGAAAGTGTTGGTAGGGGAATCAAACTCATGACCTTCCGTTCACCTACTCCACCAACTTGGGCACCCTTATTAATTCGTAGAATGGGAGAACCCATAGATTAACAAAATCGAAAAAAAAAAACAAACAAACATAAATTAACACAATATCATCTTTTGATCGATAACATATTAAGTTTGTGAACTAGACTGACATTTTTCAATAAAAACACTTTCCATGAATCACTGAAAATATTCAACTTTGGTAAAACATGTTGTCATGTTGACTAGAGAAGGACGCAAAAATCGTAGCATGTGGTACAAAATTGAAAATATTTGAGAGATAGGGGGCATAATAAGAAATATTTAAATAGACAACAGGGGTGTGCACGGTACGGGACGGTTCGGAGATTTAGAAATATCCAGAACCGTCCCGAAGTTCGGAGATCCTGAAAATAAATCTCCAGAACCGAACCATAGAAAAAATCTCCGTTCGAACCGTGAAAGCTAAATTACGGTTGAGAGGATTCGAGATTAGCCATAAATAATACATACAAATTTGGAAAAATAAATTAATATAAAAATCACCAAACGAGTATACTTCAGAGTTCTTCTCTTTTTAGCGTAGTCTCAAAATAAAAACTAAAATTATAATAGATAACACAATCCAAAATTCTAAATTAATAACCTCTATAATTCAATAATAGTTTATTATTTGGGCAATTATCATTCTATTGACATAAAACAAATATAATTAACTAATAATTTTTATAACTTAACATGAAATAAAAACTTGTATAAGTTTACAATCTCAATGGCTCATACTTAACATAATCAATAAAATTATATTTATAATTTATGTGATGTGGTAAAAAAAATCAAAATATGATCTTTTTTATATTGTTATAATATGGTACTATTACTTGTTTTTCTTTTAAGTGCAATTTACTAATCATTTAATTAATTTCAATTTCAAACAATTTACTCTATTATTAATATCAAAGTTTTTTAAAATTCATAATAGTTGCATTATTATAGTTTTTTTTCTTCCAGAAATATGTTTTATATTTAATTTAATTTCAAATAGTTTGTAGTTAATTCAATATAAAAACAAATACTATATAGAAATAATGTATATGTATTTATATAAAATATTTTAAATCGGTTCTAGCCGGGTTCTCGGTTGAGTGGTTCGACACGGTTTCGATGACATGTATTTGAAAAATCTCGAACCGTACCATAAATATTTTTGGTACTGATTGCGGTTCGGGGAGAGTAAAAAAGTCAAATGGATATTTTCGGTTCAGAGATCTTTCGGTCCAGATATCGGTTCGGTTTCATTAATCTGCAAGTCCCGTGCACAACCCTAACTCTTATATATAAGAGTATCCCCAAAAGACTCTTCAAACGAAGAATCTTCTTTATTTAGAAGAGCCATTCTACAAAAAAAACATCTCCAACAAACTCTTTATTTTAACATTTAAATTTAGAAAATGAGTTTTCACTCTCCAAATTTGAAGAGCCAAAACAACTCACTTTCTAAAATCAACACAAAATTTGAAAAATTTCATAAATTACTTTCAATATTTCATGTGTATTAAATTAATGTTGGGAAAAATAAAATAAAGAGTCTACTATAAAGAGTGTTGGAAAATATAAAAATTTCACTCTTTGTTTTGCAAGAGAAACTCTTTAAATTTAAAAGTGTCTTGGAAATGCTCTAAATATAATATATATAGATAATATATAATATTACATAAAAATTTAAGGGGGCAATAGCCCCTCCAACACCCTCTTGGCCCATCCCTGACATTGACATAATTTTTTGTTCCATTCATGATTATGTCTCATTAGAAGAACAAACTGCGCATTATGACATGTTGATGGTAGCGATATGATCAGATAAGCTTGACCCGGCGTGGTAGGACAGTTTGTTGTTGTTGTTGTAGAGAACAAACGCATTAGTTAGCATAGTATATTGAATGATGATTGATTTTCGTTTTGACAAATCAAGGAATATACAAAATATATATATATATATATATTTTTTTGAGGAAAGAATTACCACAAGATTTATTTCACTAAACTGTTATAATTCATTGCAGCGGTTAATTTGGTGTAATACAGAAAAAAATACATAAATTAATTAAATATTCAATACATGCTACAAATGAAATTAAAATTTGGAGTAGGAAATTTGGTTTTACACCAAATTCTGTGTACCACTATTATTTATTTATATCAAATTTGGTGTCGGATTAGAGAAGGATTTATACCATATTTGGTGTTTTAGTAGGGATTTGGAGTCGGGCTGGAGATACTCCAATGAGATAAGAAAATGGCACAAATCCATATGATTAAACTGTCAATTAGGTCATGACCAAGTCACTCTCATCAACCACTGATTAAGTAGAAAATTGTGAAGCAACTGAAGAAAACTGCACGGAATAATAGCATTACTTTAATGAACTCTTCAAAAAATTGATTAGAAGCCTAAAAAGTACAATTTAAGAGCAGTTCTCTTCAATTTGGCCACATTCATTGAGATGAAAATATACTTACACTGGATAATAAATTACAATACCATTTGTAGTTTTGATACATTTGCAGAGATATTTGTACATCATCTCCAGATTGGCTCATCTATCTTTCAGTTGCCGCTGGAAATCAAGAGGAGAAGATACTCAGGAAGCTAGTCTTTAAGAACAAGAATTAGAGGAGCAACAAAATAATTATGTCATCTCATTATAACAACTACATAATTCAAGTGATAATCCATCAAATATTAGATGTAAATGAATATCACAATATATTCAATCATCTGTGAAAGTCCCTAATATAACTTTTCCCTAAGTCTAGCCTAATTACCAAAAAGATAAAAAAGAAAATGAAAATCAATTATCTTTCACAAAAATCCTCTTGATGTTTGTGTTTGTTTTACAAATGACCTCTAAATAAGTGCAGTTTGTAGAATAGAAAAAAGAACGTTAAGGTGATATATTTGTAATTTTGAATGATAATTGAATTATATATTAGGCTAAAACTCGAGAAACATGTTCGTAGTTCTCCCTAAACCTTATCTTTTAAATGAGAAAAGTACATTTTAGCCAGAAATATAGGGGACAAACGAGCAAAAAAGAAAGTTTAAGTCGAACAATTTGGTCAGGACAATAAATTCACAATCTGAGGCTACCGAAGGCAAAATAAAAGATAAACTTACCCTCGGCCCACGATTGGTTGCTTGAGCCTGTCTATTAGGCACGTGGTCTGAATCTTGTATCATCTCAGAACTACTAAGCTTATAAAACGTCTCAAGAGCTCTTGTAATAAACGGGCGCACTATATTTGCTTCCATAGCAGATAAATTTTTAAGCTGCAAAATTTCAAGGAAAATGGTCAGAGGACAAACCATAATCTCCTGAGTGGATGCCCTAAGCCTTGGACAATCTATCCTAATATATTCAATAAAATCATCTTAACTTTTCATTCAGAAGCATATTGAAAATTCAATAAATAAGATTGTCACCAGATATTCATATGAGTTGGGCAAACACACAACTTCTCTCGTCTGAATACACTATCCAAACAAAATTCTAAAACCAGATAAAAAAAAATACTACAAACGGTTATGAATAGCAAGCTCAAAATTAACTTTGGAAGGACAACAATTTCCTCCACATATAGAGTGCAATACAATCTTGAAACGATAAGATATTTTCTTTTTCCTTTTTCTCAAGGCATCATGGCTTACAAACAAAAATATAGCTATATGGCCAGACACTAATGTGCAGCAGTAGATTTACAATTTAGAGATGTACCATACCCTCAGTGCATAAGTACGTTCTTTCGAGATAATCTCCAGGCCAGTCCCAATTTTATGAAACCTCACATCCTTTATGTCCTCAATGAGGACCGTACCTATAAGTAAATTGAAATCAAGTTTCCAGAAAACATTATTGGAAAAAAATGGAATATGGACATGAAGTCGGCCCACTAACCATGTAGATATCAGGAATGTCTTCCCGAGCACTACATCAAAGACAAACATGTTTTAAAACCAGTGCCAAGATATAAAAGGAAAAATCTATAAAATATAAAAATACTTACTGATCAAAAAGAAGCCTTGATATTTCTACATAATGAAATGGCAAAGGCTGAAACTTCTCAGAATCTCGCTCTGATTCCAACACTTGTGCTAATTTATCTATGGGAAAAGCAAAACAACAATAAGAAATCTGCACCCACGACTTTGCCTCATATTTAGAAAACTGGAAACCAAATAAGACAGCCTTCTACTTCGCCAACCCACCAAAACGGAAGTTGTTTTACCATAATAAAAATGGTAATCATCAAAATAAGAAGGAACAAACAGCTATCAAGGAAAAATAAGATGTCAAGATTGTCCAAAGGGTTAAATGAAATCAGCTTACAGTCTCCACTAAATAATATAACGGATAGAGCCTTTTGCTTCATTTTTTCACTAAATAATATAACGGATAGAGACTTTTGCTCCATTTTTTACACAATAAGTATAAATGTTCCCCAAGAAAAACCTAAAACAGATAACCAAACTTAGTATGATATCAATAAAAAGACAATTCTGACGTATCATAAAAAGCTCTGTAATAAATACTCTTTCAGCTGGCGACCGACTAGGGTCCAGCTCGATTGCTATCAATAAAAATTCTATTTCCTTTATCTTACCAAAATTCTAGTTATTATAGAAAGCAGTATGTGTTGTTGATCGAAACCTAGCATAATCAGAACCAAAACTGGAGTGATGTTTAAAGAGTGTGTGTTAGGTAATCCCCTTTTTTTTTTTTTACAGCTCCGAGCTCGTTGACAGCAAAAAGATATACTCACTTGGGTCAAAAGTTATGGATGATAATGCTTGAATATTGGCTATTGGCTCTACTTTGCCTATTTTTCACTTAAAATTGTGAAAAATGCAAGCCACATGAGAAAACTATGTTAAAAAGCTCTCGATGTAGTGTGCCATCAAAATCGTTTGGGCGGCAAGTCATGAACAAAACTAAAGAATGCACAAACAACGGCAAATATACATTTGCCTAATAAACTTTCATCATCATCATCATCATCAATCGCACCTTATCCCACTAAATGTGGGTCGGTGTTATGAAGTTTATAGTGCCAATTAATTGTCTAAAATTAGTTAACACTACAAATTCACACAAAAAGCAAAATGACAAAGTTTTACGCCGGATGCCCTTCCTGACGCAACCTTCATACGGAGGAGAAATGAGATAAAATTCCAAAACCATCAGCATCATAGGTTTTTCTACTTGCATGAAAAATACGATGAGACGGCGATGAGTTGAAAAAAAAACAAGTAAATTCAAAATATTGAAATGATGCTTTCTCACATATTTAAAAGTAGAATTACAAAAAGTAAATAAACTGCGTTTTCTGTCAAACTCACCGACAGACATCCATTCTGGAGCTCGAATTGTGCACTTGCCTCTCTTCTTCAATGCCACGGCCAACCAAAGTGGCACTTGAGTTGCTATTTGCGGCCTAAAAGGACCAAAATCTCCTGTCCATCCAGCAAAATTAACCACAAAACCGAAAAGAAAAGATCAACCGTAACTGAAACAAATAAAAATTAAATGGGTAGATAGAAACAATTTACAGAAAGAATAATACCGAGATGAAATTAAGCGTATCCATTCTCAAATTCGGCACAATCTCTATCATTTCATCCTCCGCGAGAAACTCCAGCTGCGCATTGAATTTTAAAAAAAAAATAAAATGAGAAAATCGATGCATCCAAACGGTTGCAAAAAAAAAAAAAAAAAAAACATAAAAGTGAAATTGGGAAATAGTAAAAGAAGGTACCTCTGCGGCCGAAAATGCGGAGGCGTGGGGCTCAGATGCGGCTGCCATTTTCCAGTGTAGAAGATGCTGGAAATTTTTTCACTGACGTTGAGGAATGGAGGGAAAGAGTACTGAGATTTAGGTGTGTTATGAGATCTGGGCCGGGATTTTTTGGGCTTTATATTTTGCCGTCTGGATTTCTTCTATAAGGCCCTGTTTGGAATTGGATTTTTTTTTTTTGAGAAAGGTTTGGAATTGGATTTTAGTAACTAATATATATCTTATTTTTAAAAAATCGTAATTTTTATACGGAAATATATCTTAATTTTTAACAAATTATTCTAAATCCGTAATTAGAAAATAAAATATAAAAAATACGGTGGGCAACAAAAAAGGCTTTTCCCTTTGTTTAAAAATCCACAAAAACAGGTTTCAAAAAAAAAAAAATCCACAAAAACAGAAGCATTTATCAGGAAAAAAAATTACAAACTGAAGTCTAGACAAAAATAATTAAAAAAGAAAAACATCTACTGAGAAGAAATTGTATCCCCGACTATGATGTAAGTGGCCCAAATATAACATTGTAAATGGCCCAAAACACTATTATATTGTATTAATTGATTAGGCCATAACAATGTTTAGTCTGTTAATGGTGTAGACTTTAGATGATGTATCCAAATACATTTTTTATTTAAATCAATTGGTCTCAATTTATTCTTTATTGGTTTTATGCTTTGTTATTTTTATTCCATTGTCCTTTTTTGTGTACGTTAATTTAATTCAATATTTGTAACTCAATATATTAATGTTTCACGAACTTTTTCGATTGAAAATAAACTCAACCTAGAATTTTTCGCCTTAAAAAAATATCATTGCAATCAAATAGAGTCGGATATCAATATGATAGAAAATAACTCCATCCTTTTTCAAAATTAATAACCATCTGTGCATTTCCCATCACTTGTGAAGATTTTTAGCCTCCAAAAATATTGGATATCAAAATAGAGCCATAACACGCAAATACTAATTGCATCTGAACTATTTCGAGTTAAAAACCCCTAAATATCGAGATAGATTCAGATATGTTAAAAATGAATATAGATTTGATTTTTTTACTGTAAAAAAAAAAGTAAAAATTAGAAACTGGAAAAGATGGTTCCAAACATGTAGAGAAGGAGAGTTTGAGCAACTCGAGAGATGTCAATTTAATTTCAGTTGTTGCCATTTGTTTATGGGCTGCCAAATAATGGGCCGTTTAGTCAATTTATCTTGTTACAATATGATATAATTTAAATTGTTTGGACCAGTCTTTTTAGGCCCATATATGTACTTCTATTCTAATAGCGGCACCATAAAAATTTATGGATATGGTTATTGTTAGGTCCTAGGAGGTAGAGCTCTCAATTCCGGCCTGGCCCAGCCAAGTCGGGGCAGGGCCAATTTTGATTTTCTAGTGGGTGGGCTCTATTTTTCAAGGCCCGAAAAGTAGGGCCTCAAGCCCGTCCCGATCGGTCTTGGCCCGGCGGACTAGCCCGAAAAGTCCGACTTTTCCAAAGTCAATTTTTATTTTTAGGTCGGGTTTGGTTCCCAATTTTTGTGGTGGGAAGTCTTGTTTAGTAGCCCGGTCCGATTTTCGTAAAGCCCAGTGGGTTCGGGCCGACCCGGCCCGGTCTTTTGACACTTCTTTGAGGATATCGTACCCGTACCGTATACGAATCCGATACGATACTCCAAGGATATATCTACATATAGAAATAGATAGAATTTATTCTATTCTTCATTTTTCTCAGGATTTTTTTGTGTCTATGTGAGTTATCACATTTCTGATTTGAGTATTTATTAAATTTAGGTTTTTTATACTTGAAACATTGTATTGATAATTATACTTAGTACATATGTATTTTTAATAATATAAAATATATAATTATATATATACCGTATCCGTATGATTAAAATTTCAAAATACACGGATGTAGTATCGTATCGTGTCCTGCCCGTATCGACGTTGCTTCATAGTTAGGTCCCTATAAGATGTTAATATTTTATGGTTCAATTTAAAAATAAGTTGATGATTTAAATTTTTATTTTATTTAAAAACATGTTCTTCAATGAAGTGTACGTGTACTTAAAATGCAATTTTCTCTTTGTTATTCATATTTATTTATCTTTTGTTTTATGAAAATTCGGATATAACAATCATCGAAAATATTTTTTTTACGATGCAATTCGCGCGTCACATGTTATTTGATTTCTACATTTTTGACTTACTTTAGTCGAATAATTACATTATTTTTCTAAATATTATATGGTTTCAAAAAATATAACATTCTTTCCCATAAAAATATCGAAATATGAAAGCATGAAACGAAAATATATATAACTTTATTACTACTTCCAATAAATCAAAACGCGAAAAGATATGGGGATGTATGGATGTGTTTCAAAGTCCAATTTTTAGTTTCTAGTGTTGGAAAATGAATTTTCAAACTTTATTGATTTTCGTGTGAAAATTGAGAATATGTTTGGTTTGTTGTCTAAATTTCTATTTAAAAATGGAAATATGTTTGGTTACATTATTTTTGATTTAGATTTGCGTGATTGTAGTATATTTTTGATATCGTTTTGCGTGATTGTAGTGTATTTTCACATAGATTTGCGTGATTGTGGTGAAAACTTGTTTAGTTGTATTTTCAAAAGAATTTTTCCATAAAAAATGAAAACTGAAAATAACTTTATTTCTATTGAGAATTTCTTAAACAAACTTAAATTCATTTTCTGGAATACGTGGAAATTGGAAAATTGGATTTGAAAACAATTCCATACATAACCATTTTTCATATTGCTAATAATCATTTACAATCATTGTTTTCAGACTCGATTGAGACCCGGCCTATCTATTAATTTTTTAATCAATTTATTATATATATTTCAATAATAATATATTAATAAAGTTTTTTCTAAAAAACAAGCAATAGTATTTTTCCAAAAATGATCACTAGGTTTGGATCCTTAAAAACCAGAACTGTCAAATGGGGCGGCCGGGCTAATACTGTCCGCTAAGCTAAAGAGGATATCGGATCGAGTCGGTTCGAAATTCCATCGAGTCATCATTTTGAAGGACCCAAACCCGGATCAGGTCGTGAAAATACACATGAGAAGTCAGACAGACCAAATAGGCGGCCTGACTCTTTTCTAGTTTACAATATCATAGTCTAGCTTGGCCTTATTACCGGGCCAAACTAATTTTGACAACTCTATTCAAAACCTCAACGCTTCACATGTCGAATCCACATTATCCATCCAAAATATACATTGAAAAAAAAAATAAAGAACAGCACAAGAATATATAAAATTGTACATACACACCAAAGTTAAGAAGACTAGCACAAATCCAAATATTACACAATGTGCTTAATTTAGCTAGTTTTATGCATACACTTGACTCTAAAGTTCAAATATTTAGTAAATGATAAATAAATCCACAATGTTCATGTTTTTCAAGACTCGTAAAACCAAATTACACTGCTGCAATCCATTATTAATTAAGATTGTATCTGGAAAGCAGAACCCTTCATACATTTAATAAACTATATATACTTAATTATTTAATTTGGCTGGATTGTTTTTTTATTCTTACTATGATAATTAGAGCATCCAACCAGGGACTAAACTGTTGACATTTTGGACATCAGTTGCTGCTGTCATCTGGCTAGAGCTCACAGGGTCACCATACCTGTTTCAAGACCCAAAAAAAATAAAGAATTTCAAGAATTTGGGGAAATTACAAAGAAACCCCTGAGGTTCGGGATAATTACAAAAAAACCAAGAGTTTTTTGAAAATTATAAAAAAAAAGACAATGATGTTTTATTCCGTCTTACATTTTTCTCCTTTACTAGCAAAAAAACATTTCAAAAAATTCCTGATATTTCTAAAAATATTATAGTTAACTCCTTCAATTTAGGACATAATCTAACCCGAAGGCGCATTTTATAATTTTAAAACATCTTTATGTTTTTTTAATTAGTCAAAACCTTAAGGGGTCTTTTGTAATTATCCCAATAAAAGAATATTAAGAGGAATTTTCAACTATATTCAAACATGCACCATGATGATTTATGAAATAGTAATGTATTTTACTTTTGAATAATGATCACATGACAACCACTCTAGTATTTTAGTACATGTGTGACTATTTGATTTTTCAAAGTCAAACATGCTATATATTGTACATATTAATAGGATTTGTAAGGGCATCTAAAAGATTTGGAGTTCAAACATCTCTTTTAGTAGATTCCACATTACCACGTCAAAAATAAACCTATTTTTTTCTCCACAATCAAAAAAACATCCGATAAACTTTGTTCTTTGTATAGGCACACACTCAATTCATCTCTATTTAATAAATCCCAAACAAAATTTTTCTTTTGTTTTCAAATCTACCATTCACAATGATTAGAGGTTTTTTGGTCAGGTTTTTTCCTCCAAAAATCTCATAAAAAAAACACTGTTTTGGATGCCCTAACCCACTAAAAGTATGAGAAATTGACTTACAATAAGAGGGTATTTGGTTAAGCTTATTTAAAAGATCTTATAAAATATTTTTAGAACTTATAAGATATTATATTTAAAAATAAATTGTTGAAGTATCTGAATAAAATAAGATGGTGGAGCTTTTACGATGTTAGTAATGACAAATTTGTAATTAAAATAGCAAAATTAAAGTAGATGGCTGGAAAAAAATATTTTTTTTAAAAAAAACGGGGTGGAATCTCTTCTTCTTATTTTTCCAAAAAACAACTTATAAACTTCTAAATGACTTCTTTTAGTTAGGATCTTATAAGTTCTTTCAAGAAAATTTCGCCAAACAAATTTTAAGAGCGTACGTATAAACTCTCAAACAACTTATAATATTTTAAAAAGCTTATAAACTCCGTCAAACACCATTTGAGAACAAAAAGAATATCACTTTTACTTTACCCAATTTGGAGAGTAGAGTTGCAATCAAGAGGCTGAAAAAAGCCCTGAGACTGAGCATGTTGATGATGGTTATAGGTATTGCTTTGTTCCCCCCCTCCTACCCAGGATTGCTGAAGGTGATTAGCAGCATATATTTCTTCCAGCTGGCACAAAAAAAAGCAATAATAATAAATAATAAAATTAATAATTAATGAATAAATGTGACAAATATTGTATATTTGCTTTACACACCTTTCTCTCTAAAGCCTTATTAGCATCAAGCATCAACTTCTCCTTCATTTGGAAATAATCATGTTATGCATAGATGAAATGAAATTTAAGAGATTAATACATACTCTATCCGTCCCAATTTTATAGTCCAGTTTGACTTTTCACACAGATTAAGAGAAGTATTAGAAACTGCAAATATGCTAAATATTTACTTGATTTACCCTTATTTAACGAATAGCGTAAATTATAAAATGCATATTAAACAGGGTTATAATAGTAAAATTAAAAAAAATACTATTAAATATAGAAATTGGACTATTTATTTGGGACGGATGGAGTATATGATTGTTGAATTAATGCAGATACCTTTCCTTGAAGATCAGAAAGCTGATCAAGCATAACCTGTGTCTGCGTACAAAGTTAGAACAAGTCATAAAATCAGTCAGGAAATAGTGAAAGAGAACAATACTAAAAGATATGTAGAGACTAATTTAAAAATTATTTAATTAGGTCAAAAAATGCAAGTACCTCACAAAATTGCATAAAATCAATTTTATGGTTCCAGATATAGGAAACATCAGAAAATTCACACATTTTATAGTTCAATTAATAGTGTTTGGAGATGAGAAAAAGTGAAAGAGAATTAAAACAACCTAGAATAAGAAAAAACCTAGAAATATTTAATTATGTCTTCACATATAAGGCCTGCATTGTCTCATTTTTCATTAGGCAAAAATATTTTTTTAGTCCACTAAGCGGATAACTTCAGATATTTACTCCACTTTTTTATATTTATTTGAATTCAGTCCACTAACTGAATATTTATAGGACATTTAGTCCACTTTCTTAGATTTATTTGAAATTAGTTCACTAACTGGACAACAAAAGGACATTTAGTCCACTTTCTTAGTTTGTTTGAAATTAGTATACTAACCGGACAAATATCGGACACCTATTTACATAACCTTATAAGGATCCTTATTATTGTAATTGTTGGGACGAAAGTAACCAGCAGGTGACTTTTACCTGCTGTAGCAGGTCGAAGGACTATAAAGTTGAAAAACACTGATCACTCTAAATGTCAAAATTGAAACAAGTGGGGACTAAATCTCCAAAATGGTCCACTTAGAGGACTGGAAAATTATTTTGCCTAAAGATTATATATGCTAAATAATTTACAATGTTATGACGACAATGGAATAGTTGTATTTTAGCTTACCCTTGTAGACCGAATGTGCTTCAATGATGTCTCCAATTGATGTTCAATGTGCTCAAGGTCATTGATGTTTAGAGGTCCCAATTCATCCCCAAGAAGTTGCCTGCACCAGTTATAAGTACTATTAGAGTTCAAGAAATCCAATTCAAAATAATTTTTTTGTAAGAAAAAAAATCCAATTTTAATTTTTGCATAAATACAGTTCATAAGAGGGTTATAATCAGGGGTGTCAACTTTGACACGACGATAACCGGACCTAAAATTATTGAGAGAAACCCAAACACGAACAAATGCACACGATGTTACCAATTTGTCTAAAACGTAAATATTTTAATTAATTTTGGATGTATTTTAAGCATAACCTGAAATCAATTCGAAACCAAATAGAACCCAACCTGATGATCCGAATTGGCAACCCTAGTTATAATGTATGAATAATGGGGATGGAAATTGAATACCTTTGGTATCGTTGTAAAGACTCATACTTGGATTTCAGTTTTAGGTACTCCCTGTAGCTGCTTTGCTACAATAAAATTACATGAACAAAATTAGCCATAATTCAGCATATTGCTATACTTAAATTTAAGAAATGATTCAAAATGAATTTTAATACAATCCAAGTAAAAGTTTACATGGATTTAGTGATTAGAACAAACTATGATAATTGGATTTGACATTTACAATTAAGAGCTCAAATTATATTTAATCATTCTTGATTTTTTAAGCAAACCATAACTTGTACAAAGGGTGACATGGAAATTAATTAATTATTATCATACCTCAATATCCTTGCCAGGATTATTGATTTCTAATGATCCATAGCTGCATTTTTGATACCTTTCAAGTGTCTTGAGCATGCTGACACAAAGGCAAATAAGGTTATTTGAAATTCAGTACTTAATTAAAAAAAATTAATTATATAACGTGAACTTAATTAAAAAAAACAAATAAGTACTTAATCACAAATAGTCCAAAATAGAAACTGATTTAAAAAAATAAATAAATAACTAGTCTAGAAGAACTGAAGAAATTTTAAAAGTCTCAAACCTTATGTCAGTAATGTCATCCATATTAAAAAAAATAAAAAGAGTTAATTTAAGCATCTAAATAATTTTCAGCTTTGTACAAAAGGCAAACAATTATATATCTTTGCCGAAAACCCTTAATTTTGTTTTAAAAAAAAAGAAAAAAGAAAGATAGATAGATCAAACTCATAAATACGCATCTTATTCTTATATATCATTAATTTCACAATTATTTTTTCTAAAAAGAAGATATAGATCAGGCTTAAAACCAGTTAAAAGAAAATAAAAAGTGTCAAGACTGAAAAATAATCCATTGATTTCACATAAATCATTGAGTACTCACAAATGTTACCTGCCAGTTTCCTGTCAATAAAACAAGAAAACTCAAAATCAAACCATCCAAAAAAAAAATCAAAAAAAAAAGAAGGATCTTTCTTCAAAATACCAAAATCAAGAAACCTAATTTTTTTCACCAAAGATTCCAAACCCAGATCAAAAACACAAAAACCCAAATAAACCTTGCCCTAAAACCAACAAACATGCAAAAAAAAAACCCAAAAAAAATCAAATCTTTACCATCCAACATATTTCAAAAAAAGAAAAAGAGAGGAAAAAAGTATATATACTTGGAGGTGCTGCAAAACTCATAGAGCTTGCCACGGTTAGAGAAGATAATAAGAGCAACCTCAGCATCACAAAGCACAGAAAGCTCATAAGCTTTTTTGAGAAGCCCATTTCTTCTCTTTGCAAATGTAACCTGCCTATTTATTTTGTTCTCTATTCTCTTCAGCTCCACTCTTCCCCTACCCATATTGATCCCTTATATATATATACTTGTATTTTTAATTTCTGGGTTTTGATTTTTCTGATTTGGGTCTTTTTCTACCCCTCTCAAAACCAAGAACCCATTTTTTTTAACCAAAAAAAGGTACAATCTTGAAACCCTAAAAAGGACAATTCTATTTATAGAATGGTGGGTTTGTAAAACTCTGAGTGTGTGTTTTGTGTGTGTGGATTTGTTGTTGTTCTAGCTCTTGGATTCTCAGTAAGAAAAAAAAAGTTTGGGATTTGGGCATGTGGAGGTGGAGATGATGAGAAAAATGAAAACTTTAGGGTTGGTTGTGTTTTTATCTTTTTTTTTTTTTTTTTGGTTTTTGCTTTTTACTATGAAATTTGTGGGAAGGTTCATGTTATTAACCACTGTTACAAAAGCGTGGATTGTACTGTTGAGCGTGGAGCGTGGGGTGCACGCGTGGGGATTTTCTTGTTTTGATGGGGGGTTTGAGTGGTACGCTTGTTGAGGGCGCGTGGTGGTGAAACGTAATATCCAACAGGAATTATCAGACAGCCGTTACCAACCTTAAATGCTCGACACGTGTTGGGTGGTCACTGGCTGGTAAATCTTTTGCTTTCTGGAAATCGTTTGGTCATAATACAGCTTCGGTGGATATTCCATGATATTTGTCTACGTTGGCTAAAAAGAAAATGAAAATAGGTAGTAAAATCTCAGGAAAAGAAATGATTTAGCCATCGTAACTCAACTTGAGACTTATGCTTAACTATGTCAGTTAGATTAGAGGAAATTGTCAATTTTGGTTCGGTTCGGTGGGTTTGCTGATCAACCCACGAGAAATTGGTCGGTCTAGACTGCACTTTCTTAGACCCGAAATGAGACGGATATTTTTGGTGCGACCCATTAGGCCCAAAAAATCGGACCAACCCGATAGGTCCGATTTTTTCTTTGTAATTTCGTGGGCTGGGTGGGTTGAGCAAAAAAAATAGTGGTACGATTCTTGTTTGGCCCGAGCCTGCTTGATCCGATTTTTTGCTTTGGCCCGATGCCTCGGCCTAGCTCGTTTGGCACCTCTAGTTCAGGCCGACCCCTCATTGCTACTAACAAGGTAACTAGAGAATGTGCACGGATTAACAAGTGTTTTTGGTCGAGTCTGCTAACATACCACCGGATCCTCTTAGTTAAAGCGAACAAGTATATTTGATCTTCGAATCTAGATATATTTGATCTCCCCCGAATTGAACTTAGACGAAAGTTATTCAGTATGAGTTCCTACGTACAATGTCATTCACAAGGTTTTTTGAATAAATGCAAAATATTATTAAAAAAGAAAATATAGTGTACAAGCCAAGCAGCTAGCTTTAAAAAATGGGTCTCATTAAAACCTATCAAAGTAAAACCCATTGAAAAAAAATATTTGATAGGAAAAAGAGTACCCCACAAAACAATGTCATTCACAAGATAAATGTACGACTAAATCCAAAATATGTTGAGTTTAATTGTTTTTATTTTGTTTCAATACTTCACAATGTAAATCAATTAACTACATGACGATTATAAACCTCAATGTATTTTGTTTGGTGTTGTCAATTAAAATTTCCCAATTTCAAAGGATACGAGATCAAATTCTTTCTCTTATTTAGAAAAATAATCCATTTTAGGTTAATACTTTAATTTGAATATTTTGTCCCGTTGTACATGTACTGTTTATTGGGTAAGGACCTTTATATATAACCTTTGATTTCTTAAATAATCAATTTTCTCTAGTTTAACCATATCGTATTAATTTGATGGAACAGTATATTAAAGTATTTGCATTTGACTATAGAAATAACCAATTACAAACGCAGCTTTTTTAATTTTTTTTTTTTTTGTGACAAAATATGGAATTCATTCAATTCAAATCTGAGATCAACAAATTACAAATCACAGGCGGAGGAGTAGACTCCCAAACAACGACTCCAGAACATAGAATCCATTGTTTTGGCTAATGCATGAGCAACGCGATTCGCTGACCTCCTTATGAAAACACAAGAAACCAAAGGTAGTTCCTTCAAAATGTTTACGCAATTATCAATAATGCAACTATAATACGAGCCTGTTGGAGGAGGGTTATCTCAAGTTTAGAAGAAAATGGGTTATTTAGAAATTGGAAGTTGGAAGAGGGATTATTTTCTCTTTGTAGGAGGAGAGATTATTTATGCTAAGAAATGTAAGAGAGTTTTTGGTGGAGAAATATTTGCTTGTATTGATTCTTCTCAAATTTTGGCTTGTTACAAAATGATCAAGACACCCCTATTTATACTAGTACAACTTCCTAACCAATGGCTAGGATTTATTTGATCTAATGGCTATAATTCATCCACTAGAATCATCCTCCAAAATATCTACTTTACTAGAATATTCTACAAGATTTCCTACATATAATATCTAAGATATTTTCATAAGACTTTTCTAGATATATTCTAGAACTTGGGCCATTTGCTTGGGCTCTCATTCTTTTCTTTTATCTCAAAATTAATCTTCCAAGCCCAATATTACTTGGGCTAAATCAAGTTTAATTTCCAACACCCCCTTAAACTTGATTTGTCATTCCGAGGAAACTTCTAAGTCGTATGAAGTCTTCATGCTTGAGTGGCTTGGTGAAGATATCCGCAATTTGATCTTGAGACTTCACATACTCCACTTGCACGTCATTTCTCGATATGCATTCTCGTATGTAGTGGTAGCGAGTGTCAATGTGCTTGCTTCGATCATGAAACACCGGATTCTTTGCCAATGCCATAGCCGACTTGTTGTCGACGCAAATCTTAGTTGGATCTTCTCTTGTGTCATTGGTCATTCCCGATTCAAAGAAATTTTCACCAAATCAGCATGGCAAACACAAGTCGTCGAAATTTCGTACGCACTCGACTTCACAGGTTGATAGAGTGACTATCGATTGCTTTCTTTGACATCCAGTGAATGCGGTGTCTCCATGAAGAACACAAAGCCAATAGATTTTTCGATCATCCATATCTCCGGACCAATCGCTATCACTATAGCCAACAAGTTTATAATCATTAGTTGTTGAATAAAATAAGCCGAAATTGATCGTACCTTTGAGATAGCGAAGAATCCTTTTAGCGACCTTCATGTGAGTAGTGGTTGGATTTTCCATGTATCGACTTATCAGGCGGTGGCATAGAGAATGTCGAGTCTTGTCAGCGGCGTCAAATACCGCAAACTTCCAACCAAACTTTTGTACAATGTCGGGTCCACTTTTTCTTCTCCATCATACTTTGATAGCTTGATCCCGCACTCCATTTGGTGTGTTAATAGGTCTTAGATTATCCATCTTGAATCTCTTGAGAATCTCCTTTGCGTAGCCTTTTGCGAGATGAAAATCCCATCTTCTTCTTTGTTTAACTTCAACGCCGAGGTAATATGCCATAAGCCCGATATCGGTCATCTCAAATTCTCTCCGGTCATTGCTTTCTTGAACTCTTCAAACATGTCTGGATTATTTCTGTGAAGATCAAGTCATCCACATATAAACACACAATCAAAATATCATCTTTTCTCGACCTTGACAATTGACATAAAGTGCATGTTCGTGTGGGCACTTAGTGAACCCATTCTCTTGCAAGTATTTATCGATCCTCGCTTATTTCATGCCCTTGGTGCTTGCTTTAATCCGTATAGAGCCTTCTTCACCTTCAAGACTTTATCTTCTTCATTCTTCACCACATAGCCCTTTTCGTTCTCAATGTAGACTTCTTCCTCGAGAACTCCATTTAAGAAAGTCGACTTTACGTCCATCCGGTGAATCTTCCACTGTTTTGAGCTGCTAAAGAAATGATAAGCCTTATTGTTTCCAAGCGAGCGATCGGAGCAAATACCGTCATAGTCGATTCACTCTTTGACTATAGCCTTTTGTGACTAGCCTTGCTTTATATCTTTCAATTTCTCCTTTAGCATTCTTCTTTGCTTTGTACACCCACTTGACGCCGATAGCCTTATGTCCTTTTGGAAGTGAGGTCAGCTCCCAAGTGTCGTTCTACATGATTGCTTGTATCTCCTCATCCATAGCATCTCTCCATCTTTTATTTTGGACTGCTTTTTCAAAAGTCACAGTTCACAACTGCAAGTAGACGAAAAAGTGTTATATCATCTATTCTCTCGGTGTTCTCATAAAGATCTTCTAGACTCCTTTCACGTTCTATGTCTCTTTCATTTAGAAATGATGGTGGCGAGTCTCCTCCAGCTGTTGATTGTGAAGTGGATGGAGTATTTGGCTCTTGCTGAACTTCAATTGTTGGCTCGTCGGTCTTGACTCATTTTCTTCAAAATCAGGAAAAGAAATTGAAGTTGTTTTGGGAGCCAAAATCCCAACTCGATTCTTCATCAAACTCTACATCACGACTTATCACAAGCTTCTTAGTATTTGGATTATATAACTTATAACCTTTAGAATTTGGCAGCCTTTTGCTTTTGAGCATGCACCTTGCCATTTCAAGAATTGTTCTATTCTTTCTCTCGGCCTACGCCATTTTGCCGGGGAATCTTGGGGATCAAGGACGCGGATTCCATTTGCTTCGCAAAATTCTTGGAACTCCTTAGATGTGAATTCTCCTCCACGATCCGATCGCATTGCCTTGATTTTGCATCCACTTTCATTTTCCACCATAGCTTTGAACTTCTTGAATGCTTGAACACTTTAGACTGTTTCAAAAAGTATACCCAGTGTCTTTCTAGAGAAATCATCAATAAAGAGGAGAAAATAATTATTTTTACCGAGAGAGCTTGGCTTGATTGGTCCACAAACATCAGTGTGTATGAGCTCCAGGGGCTTCTGTGATCTCGAGCTTGATTTCTTTGGAAAACTCTTTCTGAATTGTTTTCCCAATAGACATCATTCGCATAGTTGATCGGGATGATTGATGGAAGGTAATCCTCTTACCATCTCTTTCTTTGATAGTAATTTAATCCGCCAAAATTTTAGTGCCCAAATCGTAGATGCCAAAGCAAGATATATCTTTGTAGCAAGCTTTGAGACATTTTGCTACATCATTTCGGATATTTAATAAGAACATTCTATTTCTAGACATTGGCACTTTAGTGATTAAATTATTTCTATCATCTCTTATAGAAAGACTACGATTTTTCATGTGAATGTCATAGCCTTTCTCTAAGAGTTGTCCCAAACTTAAGATATTACTTTTCATATTTGGAACGTAATAGACATTAGAAATAAATTGATGACTTCCATTCTTCAAGCGGATTAGAATTTTACGTTTTCCTTTAACCGGGACTTTAGATTCATCTCCAAAAGAAACATTTCCACTCACCGATTCATCAAGCTCCACAAACATGCTTCTTCCACACATATGGTTGCTTGCACCAGTATCGAGGTACCAAGTGTTGTCTTGTCTTCCATCACCACCTTTGTATGCTAGTAACAAATTGACATCTTCTTCGTTTTTATTTTCCACATAGTGGGCCTTTTCTTCAACCTTGTTTTTGGGAGCTCTACACTCGGAAGCATAGTGTCCAAATTTTTGACAATTATAACACTTAGTTTGTGATTTTTCGTACCTTGTTCTTGGATTGCTCCTCCCGCGTCCTTTGGTTGGGTATTCTCTTCTATCTTCATTATTATTGAAACCTCCTCGTGCATGTCCACGACTGACCTCGTCCGCCTCGTCCTTGGAAACGACCTCTTCCATGTTGACCACGTTCATTGCTCATGCTTTCTTCTTTATCCTTCACTTGCATTTTAAAAAAGTTGTTCTACAATATCTTGCTTCTTTTTATGTTTTTCTTCATATGCTTGTAATGACCCCAATAATTGATCAATAGTCATCTCCTACAAATTTTTTGTTTCCTCGTTTATTACGACAATATGCTCAAATTTAGGACTTAATGAACAGAGTATCTTTTCCATAATTCTCACATCACTTAAATTTTCACCATTTCTTTTCATTTGATTAGAAACCGCCAAAACTCTTGAAAAATAGTCGGAAATAGTTTCGGACTCTTTCATATGTAAAGCTTCAAATTCACCTCTTAATGTTTGGAGACGTACCTTTTTTACTTGCTCGGCTCCTTTGTGAGACGTTTGAAACTTCTCCCATGCATCCTTGGCGGTAGTTGCACTTGAGATCTTTTCGAAACCATCATCATCCAAAGCTTGGTAGATGAGATAGAGAGCTTTCTTGTCTCTCTTTCTTGAATCTTTTAAATTATCCTTTTGAGTTTGGGATAGTGTAGTCTCGTCTTGTGACTCGACATATCCTTTTTCTACAATATCCCAAACATCATGTGCACCCAAAAGGGTCTTCATCTTGATAATCCAATTATCATAGTTGATTGTGTTGAGCATAGGGACTTGAAAGGAAGCCACACCGTTTGCCATATTTTTATGTAAACCACAAGTGATCTTGTGGCTCTGATACCACTTTGTTGGAGGAGGGTTATCTCAAGTTTAGAAGAAAATGGGTTATTTAGAAATTGGAAGTTGGAAGAGGGATTATTTTCTCTTTGTAGGAGGGGAGATTATTTATGCTAAGAAATGTAAGAGAGTTTTTGGTGGAGAAATATTTGCTTGTACTGATTCTTCTCAAATTTTGGCTTGTTACAAAATGATCAAGACACCCCTATTTATACTAGTACAACTTCTTAACCAATGGCTAGGATTTATTTGATCTAATGGCTATAATTCATCCACTAGAATCATCCTCCAAAATATCTACTTTACTAGAATATTCTACAAGATTTCCTACATATAATATCTAAGATATTTTCATAAGACTTTTCTAGATATATTCTAGAACTTGGGTCATTTAGGCTTGGGCTCTCATTCTTTTCTTTTATCTCAAAATTAATCTTCCAAGCCCAATATTACTTGGGCTAAATCAAGTTTAATTTCCAACAGAGCCCTCCTCAGTTTGGGGAGGTCAAGGGTTCGACCCCTATGTGTGTGTGTTCGGGTAAAAGTCCAAAAAAAATGTTTATTATGAGATTACGTTAATTTATGTTTTTTGAGCATCTGGAACAAGAGGGTTGTTCCCAAAGTTTTGGTATTTATGGATTGATAAAGAAAAGATATATAAAATTTTCCAACAAATTATCATAGTCAGCTCCATTAATTAAACTCGTTATAATACTCTTATAGTATACATGCTTACGAATAATTAAAATAAATTTGTTTCCCCTGAATATTATAAACCCAACAAATAATACTCTTATTTTAAGGTGAAATGTCTACACATGTATTACATATGTTTTGCCATAATTTTAACCCCAAAAAAAAGTATGATGTATTTAACATTCATGAATATTTAATTACTATCTCAACAGAATAGTCCAACTCCAACTATGAACAAATATTGGCTACATATATGTCGAGATTGGAAGATATACATATATATTCAGTATTGGATAACACTGCTAATTATTAATCATAATAGCCTACAAATAAATTTGGTAATATCTCCATATTAAATTGAAGAGCATTAATTCAAGTTTGTTAAATTTGCAATATGTATTAGAGAAATAAGTCTTGGAACTTTTCTATACAAATATATGTGTTTATTTAGAGTTTAAGTTAATTTACATTTTTAGGTATCAGATAATGTTTAGTGATTAAGACTCTCAAGTTCGTGACAAAGAGTTGGGTTATACCGTCTAACTGATCTTTTTCGTTAGACGGATTCAAACCGTCTCGTTTTTTTTTTTTTTTTTTGTAATTTCATGAACCAGTGACATTTTTGTAATATTTTGGGGTGGTGTCATAGGATCTCCGGACCAATGACATTTTTGTAATATTATGAGCCTTTAAAAGTATTAGTTTTTTCCCTGGAAATATTAGTAGTATATCTGAAAAGAAAAGTATTAGTAATCCTTGAACAATTTTATTAGTAACCTCATTAAAAATATTTTTTTTGTCTCATAATTATTAGTAATATACCTAAAACGTATTAATTAACCCCTTGAAAAGTATTAGACACTGACGTAATATTAGGCAACTCTCAAAAATATTAGTTTTTTCTTTTGAAAAGTATCAGCAATCCATTGAAAAAGTATTAGTAATCCATTGGATAAGTATTAGTAATCCCCTGAAAAAGTATTAGTAACTCTTGAACAATCTTTTTAGTAATCCTCATGAAAAGTATTGATTTTTTCCTGCAAAAGTATAAGTATTCCCCCTAAAACGAATTACTAATCTTATTGAAAAGTATTAGTTTTTTTCGATTAAATGTATTTTAGTATTTCTCCTAAAAATTATTAGTAGTCTCCCAAAAAATATTAGTATCCCACTTAAAAATATTAGCAGCGGCCAACGAATATTGTTGTTGTAGTGTTAGTGGTCGTGTGGGTCAATAGGTGGATTGACTGTGGGTCGGGTATTTAGATTCGTCTAACGAATTAGATCCGTTAGACGGTCTGACAAGAGACTAACCCAAGTTCAAATTAGAGATCTGAAGTTCAACTCACATCACCTTTCTCTCTCAAGATATGTAACAAAAAAAATTAATAATTTAACCTTTTTTATTTTCTCTAAGTAATTGTATCTAGTGAAAGTGAGATTTTGGAAAAGGTGGATATAAAATTAGGGCGCGATTGAATATACTTTCATTTAAAAAAATTTTATTTTAATAGAGAATCATGCTAAAAAAGTTAGAAGAAAAAATGAGTGTAATTGAATGTGAGATGAAAAAGTAATGATGAAAGTTGATATGATTTAAAAATAGTAAAATAATGAATGGTAGTTAATATGTGTGAGTGGGTGAATAGTGAAATTTGTGGGAGAATGTCTAATAATGATGAGTATTTTATAAAAAAAAAATGTGCAGATGTGATCGGTGAGAGGAAAAATAAGAAAAAATGAAAGTTAGAGAACAGTACATTTCCTGAAAATTTTCATAAACAATTGCATGTTTGGTCAAAAATAATTATCCAGCAGAACGAAAATGGAATTTATTTCATATCCAATCACCAACTTAATATTTCGTATTTATCAGAGAAAATCAAACAAAACATTTGTTGCAAGATATATACAAAGTACCAATCATTATAATAAATAAATAATAGAGGCGTTTTTTTTAGCCATTCCCAACAAACCAAGATGTTTTTTAACCATCTTTTCCAAACACATCTTTTTTAGCCATTTTGGGGTGTAAAATGACATCCGTACCCTTCTAGCATGTTTGTTTGATATTTGGGTTATTTTTCTCAATGTGTGATATATAACTGGGTATGTTGTAACTCGAACATGACTCGAAAAAAAATAATTTTTTTTAAAAAAAATCGAGTCATGTGTGACTCGAAAACAAAAAAAAATATAAAAAAAATTGTTTTAAAAAATCGAGTCACTATGACTCGAATTCGAGTTACTGTGACTCGAATTCGAGTTACAACATGACTCGATTTCAAGTCACTCAATGTGTGATATATAACATAAAGTTCGTTATTATAACTAAAAGGTTTGTGTGGCATGGTGGTTTGTCCACCATGACCTAATAGTAAGGAAACATTGGACAAACCGCTATGCCACACAAACCTTTTGATTATAATAATGAACTTTATGTTATATATCACACATTGAGTGACTCGAAATCGAGTCATGTTGTAACTCGAATTCGAGTCACAGTGACTCGAATTCGTGTCATAGTGGCTATTTTTAATATTTACATTTTCTAAATGGCTATTTTGTACCGTTACCACTAAATAATAATTACCAGTTAAAATATTTAGACGTTTTGAATTCACCGTTATTAATTCCACAAAACAATTACTTCGAAACCATTCAATTTTGCCATGACTTATTAGGGCAAAATATATAGTTACACGATTTAGGAAAGAGGAAAAATAGTGAAGTAGTAGCTTGTTATAACCTTTTCTTTTTCATCACTAAATTAATTAAAAATATAGTTTAAATGTAATAACCACCAAGCCAGCTCAATCCCACAGGAAAAAAAATTAAAGAAATAAAAAACCTATACGATAATGTAAAAAGAAAAACTAATAAAATAGTCATGTTTTTCGCCTACTAATTAAAATGACATTGACAAACCAACATGTCAATATTGATGTCGGCTTTCATCTCATTACTCCTTGTTCTTCTGGTCCAGTACTCACCCCAACATTACAACTGCCAGTTAATAATTTTCTAAACCCATTAATTTTAAAATTTGTACGATGTCACTGTAGAGACTCGAACCCCGACCTCTTCGTTGAAGTAATACGTCGCGGCGCCAGCACTGGGCTAACCCCTGTTTTCTAAACCCATTATACATTCATAAATCATACATGAGGGAATCCTATATATAGCCTAGGAAGCATGGATACTTATCTGAGGACGACGTACCCATACCGAATACATATCTGATACGATACTTTGTCCGATATTTCATGGATACTCCATAGATATATCTACACATGGAAATATATAAATTTATTCTATTGCCCATAGTTTCAGCGTTTTTTAGTGTGTGTATATGCGAGTTATCACAATGTCAAATTTGAGTACTAATGAATTTCAGTTTTTATGCTTGACACATTGTTTTTTAATTATTCTTAGTACATTTGTATATTCAATAATGTAGAAATATATAATTTTATATGTATATATATACCATACCCGTATCCTTAATTAAAATTTAAAAAATATCATTTTTTTCGTATCCGTCTCGTATCGTACTCGTGTCCCATACCCATACCAGTGCTTCATAGCCTATGTAGCAGATCTATTAATTATATAACAACAATGTACAATTTGATTTTTTTTTATAAGAGCGTCTCCAATAAGCATCTAAAATTTGATAATGATATAAGTCATGGTCACCCAAAATTGATTCCAACGCTGAAATCAAGAAAGAACAATATTCCATCTTATTAACAATATATAAGTGTTTTTTGACACATAAAAAGTTAGTAAAAAAAAAGAGTTAGTCTCCTGTCAGACCATCTAATGGATCTAGATCTGTTAGACGAGTCTAAATATCCTACCAATCTAGCAGACCTGACTCGGATCCACGAAAAAAAAAACGGTACGTTGTTGCTTCTGCTGCTCACACTCACCGCACTCTTCCTCAGTCTTCACCTCTTCCACACACTACGCACAGTAATAACACACACTTTCTTTGCGGTGGTGAGGAGCGGATGAAATTCCCCCAAGACCAGAGGCTATGGAAACGGGGAGAAATTTGATATAGGGTGAAAAAATAAATAAAATGCACTAAATAAATAGAAAAATATATAACAAAAGAAAAGCTCAAACTCACACTAAAATACTCTCTAGGAAATTACTAATACTTTTTCGAGAAACTATTAATACTTTTCCGAGAGACAGTATACATTTCGGGAGAAAAATTAAATTATATTAATGGAAACTACTAAAATACTCTCCAGGGAACTACTAATACTTTTTTCGAGGAACTACTAATACTTTTTGAGAAGCGCTAATACATTTCGGGAGTATTCATGAGAAATACTAAAATACTCTTGAGGGGAACTAGTAATATATTTGGAAAAAACTCGCTAATACTTTTTAGACGGCTAATGCTTTTGAAGGATTATTAATACATTTCGGAGAAAATTTTAATTATATTCAGGGAAACTACTAAAATACTCTCCAGGGAACTACTAATACTTTTTCGAATAACTACTAATACTTTTTTGAGGATGTTAATACATTTGAAAGTATATTCGGGAGAAATACTAAAAATACTCTTGGGGAACTACAAATACATTTGAGAAGAATCTGCTAATACTTTTTAGAAGGATGACTAATACTTTTCGGAAGGATTTATAATACCGATTGTCCCAGGAAAAACTACTAAAACACCACCGCTAATATTACGAAAAATAGACGGTCCGCGGTCGATCCGGTCTAACAGTAGAGCTAGCAAATTGCAAATTGGCCAGACCCCGACCCAGCAAATAGGTGCGGGTGGGCCATGTTTTTTAAGGCGAAAAGTCGGGCCTAAATGGCCCGACCAAGAGTTCGTCGGACTCGGGCAAAAAAGCCCGTATTTTCCGATATGCTCGAAAAAAAAAAATAATACGATATGCCCATGTTTGTGGGGAACATTGTAGTAATCGTAGTCTGCAGAATCGAGGAGAATGATTGGAGATTTTTTTAGAAATTGAAATAGTATCGGGCTCGGCCAACTGGGAAAAAATGAGCTAGCAAAATTGGCCCGAGTCCGACAGCCCTCTTGGTCGGGCCATTTAGGCCCGACTTTTCGGGCCTTAAAAAACATGGCCTGATCCATTTATTTGTGTTAGTTATTCTAATTTATTATTTAGTGTTTTTAACTGTAAATATATATGTGTCTACTAAATAAAACATATATATATATATATATATATATATATATAATAGGGTTTGGCTCAAATGAGACCACCCTCCCTAGGTGAGACAGTGCAGACTTATCTTACCAATTGATCTTAAAAAATGAATGTATGTGATTAATTTAATATTTTTTTAATTTCCCTGATTTCCGCCAATTTAAGGGTAAGGTGGTAATTTTGTAATTCAAATTAGTGGTCCCAGCGGGTTTTATGGGCTGAGATTGAAACTGTCGGATTTGGTGGTGGAATTTAAGGAAGCAATTTTTTTTTTCCAAATATTTTTATTTTACAGTATAGTTAGGGTTCTTCTACTGCATAATTAGACATCAAATAATGCATATTTAGTTGTTTTATTGACACTGTTTTACGGAAACAAGACATAATTGAATATAACGTACTGCATATTTCGTTATTCTACACTGCATAAATAGGTTCAATGTAATGTATATTTGGTTATGAAAATGAGATGTTGTTTTTGGAAATTATAAAAATGGGATATTGCATAATGTATTGCATATTTAATTATTCCACACTGCATATATAGTTTCTAGATAATGCATAGTTAGTTGATTTAGTTGCATAGTTTATGACGTCTTGCATAGTTGGGTATACTGTACCACATATTAGTTTTTTTTACGCTGCATAGATAGTTTTCAGATAATGCATATTTAGTTTATTTTTCTTGCATATTTTCAAATATGTAATATCCTACAGATATATGCATCGTTTCATAAGTATTTATGCATCGTTTAATAAGTATTTATACATCATTTTATAAGTATCTATGCATCGTCTTATTCGTGAAAATTACAGTTTTTTAAGAGTTGATGTTAATGGATAGTTTCGAGTTCTCCATCGATGTCTACACCATTGATGTTGTTGTGTAGAGATTTTTCCACGACTGATGATTCACCATGCACCATGATTCGAACATAAGCGTATCTTCTTCACTGTTTTATTTTTCACAGTTCGAGTTCTTCAAATTTGCGTTAATGGTGAAATTGTGAGAGACAGAGAGAGAGAGAGAGAGAGGCGTGAGGGAGAGGGAGGGAGAGGGAGGGAGAGAGACACGTGAGATGAGAGATGCATGAGAGAGAAAGAGATTTGATTCCTACCTTATTATGTTATTTTGCCCTATTACCCTTATGTTAATTAAATTAATGTTTTAATATAATTTTTATCAATTAAATCACACCCATTGATTAATAGTGGAGGATGGTTGAGATTAGTCCATTGTGTCACACCAGAGAGCGTATGCCTCACTTGATCCTCCCCTATATATATATAGTGTTTTATGTGTATATATATGTACTAAAACAAGACAGACATATATATAAAAGTGATGGTGAAGGCCGAATGTGGTTTGGTTTGGTTGATTAGTCATTTATTTATTTTTTTATAATATTTAACTTGGGTCGATTTGGCCCGATGGCCCGTAGCCCGTAGCTGGGCTGGGTTGGGCCAGGTTTTATTAGGCCCGGTCTAATCCGGCCCGATTTTCTAGTTTGGCCCGTTGGACTTGGGTTGGGCCTTTCACTGACCAAATTACACTCTCTCTAGTCAGTCGGAGGCTAGATTAGGACATCTGTCAAGAGTTTTTGTGAAAAAAGAATGTTGTTTTGATATTTATAAGACTAATAAAAAAATATTTTTCTAAATTACCCTTATATTTATTAAGGCTACACCAGTTATTTTAGTATATTCCTTAATATGTGTGTATTTTTTTTTAATTAACACTTATTGAGTTATTGTGAGTAGAAGGGAGTAAAATAAAAAGTTCATATATACTTTTTTTTTCTTTCAAAAACTATGTAGGGGGATTTAGTTAGAACCATCTAGATGTGTGTGATGATGATGTATGATGCAAACATTGAAGTTGTGATATTGATGAAATATCATGTGGACTAAAGGGGTTGGCAAATAATTAATTTTTGG
This sequence comes from Rehmannia glutinosa, assembly GCA_016081115.2. Lineage (NCBI taxonomy): Eukaryota > Viridiplantae > Streptophyta > Magnoliopsida > Lamiales > Orobanchaceae > Rehmannia > Rehmannia glutinosa. The sequence continues at coordinate 14,511,570 of CM071929.1, read as the reverse complement.
TGTTATATATCAGTGTTGTGTGATATGACAAGTGAAAGAGGAGTGGGCTTTGTGCTTTTCTAACACATGAAATTCTGCCGGCGCGTCGTGAGAAAAGGAGGGGCCGTTTGCATTATGATTTATGATCAGTCCCATTTTACTGTTATATTGGTCAGGGTCCAGCTTTATCATAATTTTGTAGACTATTTTTTTTTATTTAATTACAAAAACTACCCTTGAAGTCTAGCTTAATAACATAAATAGCTCATTATTTTTCAAAATTACAAATACCCACTTGACATTTGTTTTTATGTTATAAATTGCACTCGATATCATGAAGTCAGAAACCTTGTGTAGGGGGCCCAACTAACATTAACATAAAAGTTAACTGCAATATATCAACTGTAAGAAACAAATAAAAATCAATTTTGATAAAGTCAATGCATTATTCCAATTATATTTTAGTGTTGAAAAAGAAATAACATAATATAATTACATCAATATATCATAACACATCTCTTCTATTCTTCATATTTTGAAATTATTGCATAATAGCTTCATTGTTAATATGTCAAAAAGAAATAGTTTGGGGGAAATGTACAACTTTTTGTGGAGCTAAAAGAAAATTTACAAAATTTATGGTGGAGCCAAAGAAAATATACAAAATTTTGTAAATGGAAAAAATGAGCAAAACGCAGAGATTATTCAAGATTCACAAACGGGGAGGGAAAAAGAAGAATGGATGAGTTGAAGTCTTGAAGAGTTGTTCGATTTTTCCTAATATTTTCTCTATTCTTTAAAATATAAAGTATAACTACCAAAATAACCATAATTTTTTTTTTCAAAATTTCGGGGGGCCCAGTGCTTCCCTCGGTACCAACATGGCTTCGTCATTGCTCATGAGGGGTATTTGTTAGATAAATACAAATTTTAAAGGGAGTTTGTAACATTTTAAGACGGAATTTGTAATTTTGGAGATAACTGTAGTTTTTTGTAATTAGGTTGAACTTCAAGGGCAATTTTTGTCCCATTTTTTCCTCTTGTAATTAGATGACATGATATATTTTCTTCATATATCAAATTACTTTGTTTCTAGAGATAGCAACGGGGTGAGTTTCAACTTTCAACTCAAATTGATTTTGAGTTTGTTTTATTGAAATAATAGTCTAGTTGGTCTAATCTGTGGGATTAATTTGGTTCAAGGCCTAAATTTTTTGAATGGGTCTTGAATTTTGTCGAATTACTTCAAATCTACATCTGATAAGAAACGTATGCCTGATACAATTCCCTAAATTGAAGGCAACCACTATTTCCACTAATTTTATAACCAAAAATAGAAAATAATTCTTGTTAGCTATGCTACTAATTAACAATAATTGTAGGTTGATTTGATTTGTGTTAAGTAAATTTATAGATGACTTTCTAAAGTCAAACAAACCACATTGGAGAAATCCATTATATTAAATCCTTTCGGCTCGTTTGGCAAAATGTACCAATTGATATGTTATCACAACCCTTAGCTGTTATTTGGTAATCATATGTTTTCCCATCTTGCGAAAGGTCAAATATATGCCCTTCATTTTTGCTGGGTCTCTCTATATTGTCCAATTAATCCTTTTAACATGTACGGATAATTTTGTCATTTGCTTTTTATATTAATTATATTCAGTATTGCCAAACAAAGAATTGTACATTATTATTAAAAAATAAATATCTCAATTACCAATCTCAAACACAATATTAAAGCTTATTGTACATATAATATATGAACAGTGCAATCCTGTTAAATCTAAAAGTTTTATCCAATCTCATCAACAATTTAAAACCAGATGAGCCCTGTCGATATATAATAAATATTAGGTTAGCGAAGACTATATAATTAGGGTTGTAATCGAACCAAACCGAACTGAGCCGAGCTTTTCAGAGTTTGAGCATGAGTACTCTGAGCATGAGTTTATCGAACATATTAATGGCTCACGAACTTTTTCGAGCTTACTTGAGCCTAAACGAATTTAGTAAATATTAATTATAATTTACATTATTCTTCAGTTTATTACAAAAATAAAATTATATATCTAAAACGCATAATATATTTATTAAATATATAATTTGATTCAAATAAATAAGTTTATTTAAATATTTGTATGTTTTTCAGAAGTAAACATATAAAAGTTAAAATAAAAGTCAAACTGTTAGTTTAACTATATAAGTTTATTAACGAGCTAACGAACCAAATATTTCTAAGTTTGAGTTTAGTTCATTTATCTAAGTTCTAACCATATTAAATGAACTCAAACGAGCTTTTATCAGTCATTTCTGAATATTTCACGATTGACTTGATTCATTTGCAACCCCATGTATAATGAAACAATGAAAGAGGAAGGGCACAAATTATACGATGTTTTTTATTTTTATAACACTCTTTAACTTTTGTACTATTCAATGTCCTAAGTCTCCTTTGTAGGAGTGGTAAATTTTCTCTCTCTAAGAGAGAACCCTAGTGTCCTTTTTTTCTTCCCTTGTTTCTTGTTTGCGCCTCCTTTTTCCTTTTGTTCTTGGGGTCCTATAGCTGAACTACCCATTGATACAGAGCTTGTTCGAGAAATCTTCCATTCACTGTGTCATTTGTTTTGGTTTAACATGTGGATTTCAAATGCTATTTATGATTTTCTAGTTTCTATGTTGGTAGGGTATGCATTCATTACCACTAGTTTACTTCAGTAATAATTTAATATGTCATGGCTTTTTATACTTCCCCCTTGACCTTCATGTGCTTGTCTTGCTTGGATACATTTTGTGCTTACATTTGGCACTCTCATTTATTATTTCTACTGATTAGTTGAGTCTTCCTTGCTTTCTTGGTGGTCTTCACTGTTGCTTTGTATTTTTCTTTTCTTTTCTTTTTTTCTTTCTTTGGTTAATTTACAGGTGTCCAGATCTTGTTGCGGTGTAGTAGATCTGAGGGTGGTGTTTTCCTAGTAATAATGAATAAAGAAATAATTGAAAAACTCCAGGGTTTCTCGTTGTCCTCAGAAGAAAAATTTGAAATCTCCATTGATGAAACTGATATAGCAAAGAGCAAAGAGGAATGTGGGAGAAGTCTTTTGGGAAAGTGTTTTGGTACCAAGAAAATAAATTTCACTGGTCTTAAGAACACCCTCCTAAAAATCTGGCAAACAAAAGATATTTTTGTGGTCAGAGAAATCGGTCCCAATCTGTTTCAGTTTGTATTCTGTACGCAGGAAGATAAACTCAGAGTTCTTCAAGGGAAAACTTGGAGCTTTGACAGTCAGTATATTCTCCTTCGTGAATGGAATGATGATATTTTGGCCAAAGTCGATTCCATCCATACGGTAGAACTCTGGATTCAAATCTGGAATCTACCTTACCACTGGATGAGTATTGAAACGGGAAAAAAAATAGGGAGTAAGTTTGGAAAAATCTCGGATATTATTATCCCTGAAACCGGGAGTGCTAAGGGGCGACATCTTAAACTCTTGGTGGAAGTGAATTTGGATAAACCGTTGCTCCGTGGATCCAAGATCAAACTGGGGGAGGAAGTGTGCTGGATTGATTTCCGCTATGAGAATCTTATGAGCTTTTGCTTCTATTGTGGTCATGTGGGCCATCTTGAAAGGGGATGCCAAGTTAGGAAAGACGAACTTAAGGAGAACAATTTCAGCGAAGGACAATTCGGGGAGTGGTTGCGTGCGGTTGAGGTTTTCCCAAGTCGCCCAATGAATAGAAATATTCGACAACATCCGTCTCAACAAGCCGTTTCCAATCGTGCGAAAGAGGTAGGGAAGGAGGACACAATTCAGGAGACCTCGGTTAATGAGAAAGGGCCAACAAAATCTGAGAAAATGGAGGCCAATAATGTGGTGAAGGGGATAGATAGTTATCCAGAGGGGGTTCAAGCTAAAGATTTTACTATGAAAATTCTCCCATGCGATAAGGAAAATATGATGGGTATTGAAAATTCTGAAATGGTTGATGTGGCTGTTAAAGCTAAAGGAAGAAGAGCCCCCCTAGAGGAGATTTCTCAAAATGGCTCTTGCATCGGAATTGCGAAAAGTAAAACTCATAGAATGGTTAAAAAAATCACTAGGAAAGGTGGGATTGGGGATATGGACTGCATTCCCATGGAGGTATCTAACATTCATGAGGGGCAAATAAGTGGTCAGAAAAGGAGTTTGGAGATATGTGATGAAGTGAACACTGAACAATTGGGAGAGAGAAAGAAATCTAAAATATGTGGGGAGATTACTGAATCTATGAGTTTTAATGGAAAGGTGGAGGCAACCAACCTTGATTGGGCCCAACCCCATCAATGAAGTGATGTGTGTGGAATTGTAGAGGATTGGGAGGATCCTGTACAATTCCCAGTTTAAGGAGTCTTTAAGATTCCATCTCCCGGCAAAGGCAATTTGGTTCATGGTCATGGGACTGGGACTGATCAGGAGGAATGGGAAATTTCATTTGTATCTGTTGTAGGACTGTTGTTCATTTCAGTTAGTGCAGCTGTACATTGAGACTCTTCTTCTGATTGTAGTGATTGGTTTTGTGATAGTGGTGGCAAAATATTTCAAGCTTGGATGATATCTAGGGAGGACTCTCAAACTCCAATGGAATCTCTCCTTCTTGGGATTAGACATACACCTTCGGTTTCAGTCATCGTACTAAGAATCTTATTGTGAAGATAGATGGTAAGGATATTGCTAGAAAACTCAATGATAAAGGAAACTTTGATCATCGAGCCACAACAATAGCCGACGACTTCTATTTTCTTTGTTTTCTGTTTGATCACTGCGAATTTGTGGGTGCAGACCAAATGAGCAGTGATCTTGGTGTTAGACTTGCTAGTTGGTTGAATGTAATTTGTTGGATTTGAATTGGGATAACCAATTCCCCACTTGGCTTGATGTTAGCCAAGATGGTACTTAGCCAGTTGGCTACGTGTTTCTTTGTACGTTGTTGATGAATTTATTTATATAAAGTCTATCGTTTGAAAAAAAAAAAAAACACTCTTTAACTTTTCAGAATGATTATAATGTTGGGGACATGTGTTGGTCCATTGACTATTTGGTTGATTTGCATGCAAACCCAACCCACTCGGCCCACGCCGTACTGGGTTTTTGTGACAATGAGTTTGCTTCCACTATCATTCATTAAAGTTGGAAGTTAAAAAAGATAAGGATTGTAACCAGATAATTAAAAGGAGTGCACTTTTCAGGTACTGTAAGATTTTTTAGCATCTGTCTCTTCGTTCAGGGAAAAGAAAGAAAAAAGAAAATATTCCAACCAGAAAAAGGTTCCAAGAGCATAACATTAACTAGTAATTATAGGCTAAATTGGCCACTTATGTTTAATAAAAATGAAAAATCGTAATGTTTTTAAGAGATATATTTATTTTTTTAGCTATTTTGACTAAAAATTGAGGCTCGTACCCTTCGTGTATTCTATGGTTGAGGTATTTTTGATTTTTTTGAACAAAATTGATGTCGTACATAACTGGGTACCGAATCGTGTGTCTCGGTACTATTTTATTTGAAAATTCAGCGTTGCGATAGACTGACGAGTTTTATTTAAAATTGGCACGTTAAAGGGCGAGCAAAAATCGCAGAGCCAAGGAGGAAGTCTGTAAGAATTAGGTAATGTTTAACTAAAGACATAAAATGTTTTCCACTTTCAACAAAGGCCTATTAGCTCAGCTGGTTAGAGCGTCGTGCTAATAACGCGAAGGTCGCAGGTTCGAGACCTGCATGGGCCATTTTTTTTGTAATATTTTCCGATTTTTTATTTTTTTCCCCAACTATTTAATAATTCATAATTGTACTCTGTAATTAAGCATTTACTGACATAGATAAACATATTATGAGTCATCCATCTTATTAATCGAGGTTCTTAACCGACAATCAAACTAAAACGAAAAATGTTAAAAATAAAAAAGAAAAGAAAAGAAATTAATATATGTACATGTAAAGTACTGCAAAAATTAGAATATAATACTATGAATAATGACAAATACACCCCTGAGTTTTGGGTTAATTACAGAAAACCCAGATATGTTTCGAAATAACCAAAAAACCCTTACATTTAAGGGGGCACTTTAATGTTTTTTGTAAATGTCAAACGTTTAATGTTTTCGAAAATCATCAGGAAACTGAAATATGTAAAACGGAATCCAACCCTCAATGGGGTTTTTGTAATTTTCAAAGAACCCTGAGTTTTTTTTGTAATTAGCTCAAACCTTAGGGGTGTTTTTGTAATTATCCCTATACTATGATCAAATACACTGGTACTTCAGGTAATAATTTGATTCCTTTCAGCTTTCTTCAGAATATGCACCCTTCACTATTATTCATGTAACTAATACCAGGATCTCCTCCCAAACAACAATTAGCTTGATTTTGCATTGCCATTTTGTTGCAATTACCATTCTGATCATCCACATAATTCCACAATCCACCCCACAAGTAACTATTATTATCAATTGGGATCAAATCAGACCAGGCCGTACAATCTTGATCGTAAATCATCGGCAACAACTGATGGTTCTCGATTTTCGGAGTATCCGATGTTGTCTCTTGCTTGTCTTTTTTTCTGGCATCTTCTAGTACTTGATCAGGGGATGCCTTAATAGTAGTACTCTTCATGTTATCTTTTCCTGTTTCAATGTGTTTTCTTTTGTGTAGGTGCTGATTAATATTGTCACAGGGTCTAATAGTTCTCTTCTTGAAACGGGTTCTCCAGTAGTTTTTTATCTCGTTGTCTGTTCTTCCGGGCAGGTATCGTGCTATGGTGGACCATCTGTGACAACAATAGTACCAAACAAAAGTTATATCAGGATGAAAAAATTAAGGTTGCCTTTGGATGATCAATAATTACAAAAATTACTCCAAGGTTTGGGCTAGTTACAAAAGAAACCAGAGACGTTTTAAAATTACAAAAAGCACACTCAGGTTTTTGATTTTGTCTTAAATTTAAGGGGGTAACTATAATATTTTTGGAATATAAGAGGGTTTTTTGAAATGTTTTTTTACTTATTATGGGAAAAATGTAACATGAATCAAACCTCAAGGCTCAAGGGGTTTTTTTGCAATTTTCAAAAGTCTGTGTTTTTTTGTAATTAGCCTAAACCTCGGGGGGGATTTTGTAATCATCCCATTAATTTATAATAACAAATTTATTGATCCTGTTTACATTTCAAATAGGGAAAATTATTAAAAGAATCTAAAATTTGAGCTAATTACAAAAAAAAAGAAAAAAATCAAAGACTTTTAAAATTACAAAAAGCCCCTTCAGATTTTGTTGTCTTAAATTTAAAGGGTGACTATAATATTTTTATACATATGAGGGGTTTTTTGCTTATGAAATGGGAAAATGTAAGACAAAATTAAATCTGAAATTTTTTTTGTACTTTTCACACTTCTGGAGTTTTTATTAATTATCCCAAAGTTCAGGGTTTTTTTTTTTTTTTTTTTTTTTTTGGGGGTAATTTTCCCTTTTCCCTGAGCTCCTATCTTGAGCTATTTCTTAAATCATGAATACATCTAAATGCAACCTAAAGGAAATTAAGAAGAAGAACAAAAGGCAAATAATGTGTACTTGTTTCCCCAAAGGGCATGAAGTTCAATGATAATTCCTTCTTCCTGTGGTGTTATATGGCCCTTTTTAAGGCCAGGCCTCAAGTAATTCACCCACCTCAGCCTGCAACTCTTTCCACTCCTATTCAAACCTGATCATCAATATATAATCTCCAATAAAAATTCAGAAATAAAAATTATAATAAAAAGAATCCATGCAACAAATGTAAGCTAGTCCACTAGGTGGTCACCAGAAATTCCCTACAAACTGTCACCATACGGATTCAAACTCGCGATGTCGGAGTATTTCCACCCACAATCACATTGCCACTTACCAACTCGTCTTACCCTGGGGCAAAGCTTGACTAGATTCTTTAATACGAAATCAGTAGTTCTTCCTCACAACAGAATCTGCCAAGTGTTAAACAGCACATTCGTCTCTGTAATTGGATTCTTGACCATTGTGATTTGGACAAGTGTATTGTACAACTAAGAGGCTGTTTGGCTCAACTTCTTTAAAAGATTTTATAAGATCATACGTTTTAAACAATATTTTTAAAGCATATAAATGGTTATATCTTATTCTGAAAATAATTTGTTGAAGAGTACTCTAAACGAACTACAATGGAACTTATATGATATTAGTAACAGAGCCGGACCTTTGAAGCACAGGCCCCTAAGCGAGATTATCAAAATGAGCCCTTATATCGGCCACTTTTTTTTGTCTTAAAATATTATTATAAATCAAGTCCCAAAAACCAATTGTAATACTAATCCACAAAAAAATTCTGACAACATCAACGACAAAATTTCAGTTGCACAAATTACTACGTCACTGGCCCCAAAATTAATTCAATACTCGTATATCACAAACAAATTAACAAAATCATTGCTCGGATCATAAGTGACGATGTTAACTAAATTAAATGAAAGGGCAAAATTAAACAAAAGATAAAAAAAAAAAAACCTAAGCAATATGAAGAGTATTAACACAATGAAAAAAAATAAAAATATTAAATCAGAATCTGTAAGAGGAATATTTCTAAGAATTGTCATTATTTATAAGGATTTTATGAAAGTGTTTCGAATGATTTAATGCTCATTATATATCAACTAAAATTGCCGTTGTCATTCTCACGAAATGTTCTGAGTTAGTGATTATATATACCTCAATTCGAGTGAATTGTCTCTCTTTTTTTCGTAATGCTAGGTTTCATGTTGAAGTTCCATCTTTTTTTTTTCATTTTGGTTTTGTATGTGTGAATTGTATGGTTTATATACTTAACCATTTAAAAAAATTGAGCCCCAAAAAACCTTAAGTGTTGATTGTGTATTAAATTTAAGGGGGCCCCAAAAAACCTTATGGGCTTTTTTGTAATTATTCCTTAAACAAAAAATGGGCCCCTAAATTTTTGGGGTCCTAGGCAACAGCTTGTTGAGCATGCCCTCAAGTTCGGGCCTAATTAGTAATGACAATTATGTAATTAAAATACTAGTCAAAATTAAAGAAGGCTTTTAAAATAAGATGTGATTTTGAAAGAAAAAAATTAGGATCTCCCAAAATTTTCCAAAAGCAGTTTATAAGTTCATAACATCTTATTTTAGGTCGTATAAAATATTTTTTTAGAAAACTTTACCACAACTATAAAGTGTTTATAAGCTCTCAACAACTTATAATTAAGTTGTTTTGAAGAGCTTGGAGGATCCACCATACACCCTCAAAACCTTAATCAACACATCGTATATTACAAGAAACAATCAAGTAATTGTTCGGAATAATTTGAGAACATTAATATTTTTTAGTTTGTAGGTAACTCTAAATTTTAGTGACAAAATTATTTATGTCGGTAATTTTATTTGTTCGGTAGCAGTATAATGAAGCAAGGGGACAATTATTTACAAAATTTAATGAAGTAAATCTTACATGAATCATATATCATAAGATTAGATTAATTAGATTAGATTAATTAGGAGCATAATAATGTTCATTAAGCCCATTTAAGATTAAATTTAGTGATGAGTTGTTGGGGTTTTTTTTTTTTTTTTTGAGGGAAGTTGTTGGTGTTTTTGTCTTGTAAAATGGGTTATATGACCCAATTAGGATACCACAATTGTTGGTATTGCGTAATCTTTGGCTTCATGTTCTAGATATAATTTATGAAAAGGATGTGTTTTTTTAATGTTCTTAAGAAGCTTCTTGATGCCAAAATAGTAATGGGGTGATTAAAAAATGTAAAAGAAGACGAGAACAATGAGTCACCTTATGGACGCGTGTACTCAAAGTGGTATTAAGGTGTTTATTTAATTGATTAATTAATGGGTTTTGTACTATATATAGGTAATGATGTGTACCATAGCAGCAATTAAGTATGTGGAAAGCATTAATTTATAGGAGATCTATTTAAAGTAAAAAGATTATGTAAGGGTTGCAAATGATGCTTGATTTGGGTAGGGCTTTACAACATGCTTATCTAATTATATTTAATTTGAATAGGAAGAGTAATAAGGTTTAGGTACGTAATCAAGAATGGCTGCCCGGAATTTTCATTGTTTTTAATCTAAATAAAATTTGTGCTCGGTATGTGACTTTTATTTGTCCCCAATAGGTAGCTTTATTTGTTCCCAATAGATGGCTTTTTTCAGTTAATAAGTTTATCTCATATGTAAAATTTTGTTCAAAAGATCAGATGAATCATTATCCGACGATACATGACAGAAGTAAGATCATCTTTGGTGCGTGTTTTATTGAGAGTCATCGTTGCAAAGTTTTGATTCTACAGATCAGTTAAATCTATTTAGGTTCAAATTTTTTGTTTTAGATCTGTATATCTTTATAATTTTGTAGAATTTGCAACTGTTTTTCATTTGTTGTTGTAATCAGTAGTAAATTTCTTCTATAAATGAAAAAAATAATGATGACTACTCTTCTTCTCATAAGATTTTTTTTTCCTCATCTTTTTTCCCTATCCTTTTTTTTTTTTAGCTTTGGAGAGAAATAAATTTAGGGAAGTCCCAAGTCTTCTTTTATATATATTTCCTTAAAACTAAATTTTAATTTCATCTATGTTTCGGATGGAATCTTCTATTCCAACATGGTGTTTCATTTTTTATTCTACCGCACAGATGATTGTCACATGTATATAATACAAGTTATCATATTAAAACCCTACAATTTAGGCGTGAACTATACTTCAAAATTAATACAGTAACGTGTATACACGTGACAATCATCCCTACGATGGAATAGGATATGAAACACCATGTTGTAATAGAAAATCATGTCCGCGTCTACGTACTCACGTACTACTTATTTGACCAAAAGATTCTAAAATTCGGATTTCCGACTGAGTTCATGACCATATAAATTAGCGAATTGAATTTCTTATGTGAATAGTTGAGTATGCGAATTAACTTGATTTGAGAAACAGTTAGTTAAAAATTATGTTGAGAATGTGATCAAGAAGTTACTACTGATTTTTCAATAATATAATATGCTAGGGATAACTTAAAGGATCAGTCATGCCTTATGCCTACAAAAATATGCGAAGGCTTGAAAAGTTGCAAGTGCATGTAGAAGACATCATAACTCCATCTTATCTGGTTCCATCACAATTGATAAGAATCATAAGATAGAATAAGATATTAATTGGTAAAAAAACAGCTTCTAGATGAAATCTTGGTGCATGAACAAAATATGGACAGGGACATTAGCCAATACGGCTCACAAATATATTATATTATTTAATCGTGGACAAGATTAATTATTATAAATTATTTTTAACTCGATAAGATTTGTAACTCTATTCGAGCTCGACTCAATCAGTGAAAAAATTGTATAAGTAATAAAAAGACCGAGTCACTCGAGCTCAGTTCATATTCGGCTTGATTAAAACTCGATTTGGTCAAACTTAAATATAATTTTTGAAATTCAATAAGTATCGATTGGATTTGACAAGGCAATCCTCTTTCTAAATCCTTCATCCACTTTATTAGGAAATATTAATAATTATATGTTTAAAAACAATTAGAAAAATAAAAGCATTGGATTTGACCGTTAACTGGCTTTGGAAACGAAAAACCCTCATGATCCAACCCAAATTTGTTTCAACTATTTTTTTTTTTTTTTTTTTTGAGAGGAAAAAACAACTTCATTAGATATGCTGGAAATCGTCCAGCAGCGATTGACAAAGGGGCTCTGGGAGATGATCCCAGAGTAAGGAATCCTGGTTCATATGTTTCACAAATTGCGCAAAATAATGACTAACAAAATTAAGGAGCGTCTAAACCAAAAAATGCCTTTGATATTAATCCGAGCTTTAATACATAATATATCCTGGAGGATGCCGAAGAAGCCGAAGCGACCCATGAGCATGTTCGTTTGCGGCAAGCACGACTTGGGCGTATCACCGAAAATTGAGGCGAGGTGAGATTCATTTTAGCGACTAGAAGGGGGCCTCTTTAAGCGCAAGGAAGTGCAATTTCGGGATCATTAATACGGTAACTTTTATGGATAGACCAGTAAGAACCGACCATGCGAATCAAAAACAACAACACCAATACCACAACAAGCCGGTTGCGAGGAGAGCGCACCATCGAAACAAATGCGTGGGAAATCATTTGCTGGAGTCGAGTTATGCAGGCAATTAAATAACTCAGGGGGAGCACACGAAGAAGCATGGAAATATCTTAAGATTGAGTTGGCAGCCATTACAATAGAAAGATAATCCGAAGAGAGGCCCTCGAATTTTCGCTTATTGCGGTGATACCAAATCAAGCTAGAGAGAATTAAAAATAAATTACCCACATTTGGAGGAGAGTGAAGTAGGACATCTTGGAACCATGAGGCAAATAAGGGTTGTCTAAATGTGAGCACAACTTCAAGAATCCCAGCAGCTCGTAATCCATTCAAAATGGGAGAGGGTCTGAATTTGTTTAGAATCTATTAAAATTAAGGGTGATACTCCAGGTCATCGAGCCATGCTCATATTTAGTTTCGGATCAATTTCAGATTATGCTCAAAACACACATGGGTGAAACTAAACATTAAATTTTTTTTTGGGGGAGGGGGGCTAAATACTGAAAAAATACATTTTTTAGTGCTAAAATTAATATTTAAAATAAAAATGTACACAGAATAGTTAGATTTTTGAAAAATTTAGCCCCGCACAACACCGCAAGGGGATGCCCCTGAAAGTACATGAAAATTTTAATAAAATATAAGATATTATTTCTTAAGACAAATTAACAATATCGTATCAGATTCATGTTAGCCGGGTTCGAGTTTTTTGTGTTCATATTCGATAACTTCACGTCATATTAATGTGTCGTGTGAGGGATAGAGCCCCCCTAATTAAAACCATCTCCAATCGCCCCTATGCCCAAAACATAATAACACTATATCCATAAACAAATTGTAGGTATAGTTTTTTTTTTTTTTGAGGGAATTGTAGGTATAGTTAAGTTATAACTTAGGCTGAGCCTTTGAAGTTTGAGCCCAAAGCAAAAGAACCAAACTACCGCGGACCAGGAAAGTCAATTACAACTGGGCCGACGGGTAATATTGAAGAAGGTCCATTAAGCGCCCAAGATATGATGGGCCTTCAGCCCTGGGCTTTTGTAAAAACCAACTTTACGGATCACTGACGTCAACCTCTATATTCTCATCTAAAGATCTTGTCCAGTCATAATCCTTTCAAACAAAACAGATCTCGGTGAATAACTAAAAAAAAAAAAAAAAGGAATCTCCGGCGGGTGGTTAACGGCGGCGGATGGGACGGTGAAAAGGGAGCGAAGAGTCGTCGGAAGCTTTCGGGTTGGGAGCGATGGGAAAGGCTTTGCTTCTGTAACGGAATATTCCTTTCCTATTCCTCCCATACCGAAGGTTTCCGATCTATCCTCCCCTTTCCTTCCTTTCTATTTTTACTAAATTTTTTAAATTTTTTTTCTGATCTGATTTATCTTATTATTATCTGTATAGATCTTGTTTAATCTGAATGTTTAGTTTTTTATTTTTTCCATAATTTTTGTTTCAGATACTGTTTATGTGACTGAGGAGATGGTCATATTCATTCTAATTAGGGATAATTACAATAAAACCCCTGATGTTCAGGCTAACTACATAAAATCCCAAAGGTTTTTGAAAATTACAAAAAAAAACTTCATGTATGATTTCGTTTACATTTCCCCCAGAAAATATAAAAAATGACTCATTGTGCTCTTAAATTTAAGACATAATAGAGGGTTTTATGTAATTGTAAAACATCCTTGGGTTTGTTTGTAATTAACGCAAACCTCAGGTGTTTTCTTTGTATTTATCTCTTTCTAATTTATTAGGATTAGTTATAGCATCACTTTTGTAAGTACTAGCATCTACTAACTTGCATTTGTTTTTCCCCCTCAAAAAAAAAAAAACTTGCATTTGTTTTTGCACGAAGCATATATATCCAAGAGATGAATAAATAATAATGTTTAAATAATTAATGGCAAGGATGTATTTCATATACAAGACATACATTTTTTAATCATGTAACAATCTCTCTTGTAAAAATCCCCGCCTAGCGCGATTAATCGCCGACAGCGCTGGCTCCCTTATCCGCCTACGATTTTTTTTCCGACTAGGCCCGCCAGTCCCGCCTAGGTTCCGCAAGCGCTAGGCCCACTGTCTCTGCGCTAACGAGTTTTAATGCTTTTTACAACATCGGTAACAATAAATTTGAAGACCTATGTTTTAAATATTTATTGTTTGTTTATAAAGATCATTTGATCTGGTGAAAGAAGAAAATTAGCATATAATATTCAGAATATTGCAGATTTGGTTTTGGCCTTAGTTTCATTTTTTCAATGCTCTTTGTCCCAAGTGATTGGAAGAATGTGTTAATATTATCTTGAAGCCCAATGGTTCTGATGCACCAAATGCATACGGCGATGACTATATTTTTGGCCTGTTGTTCTAATCATGTTTTTTCATCTGTCTTGTAGGAAAATTAAAACTAGTTAGAGACATAAGTATGGCTTGTAGCAGCATGTCATTGAACTAAAGGAGGACAAAGATTTTCAATTTAAATTCGTTCTTATCATCAAGTCACTATAAATTTAGGTTGGTAAGAATTGTGTATCTGATTGTTGATCAATAGTAATTATCTTGTGATTATCAATAAATTTGATAAGCGGGTGGATAGTGGTTCAATGGTTTAAGTCCCTCAAGTCCAGCCAGAGGTTTGAGGTTCGATTTCCACCTACCAGGATTTGTACTAAAAAAATCAATAAATTCGACAGGGAAATCCTTAACTATGAAGGGAATACATTCAGGGGCGTATCATTAGGTATTCATGGGGGGCTTTAGCCTCCCCAAACTTTTTAAAAATCCAATTAATTCTATGCAGATTTTATTTTTAAATATTAATTTTTAGTATTAAATATTTTTTTTTATTGATTTAGCCCCCCAAATTATATGTCTAGCTCCGGTACTTGAATACATTTGCACACTATTTCAAAAATTCGCATATGGCCCTGATTAGTTCCTGCCTATGCACTGAGCTCTCCTTGTTCGTCCGCGTTATTATTCCGATTAGGCCTCGTCTAACCCCGCCAGGCTCCGCCTAGGCGCTAGATCCTAGTTGGCCGTCCGACTAGCTAGCTAGCGCTTTTTAAACTTGCATTTGCACCAAATTTCATTTTTATGGATTAAATTTATACTTCATTATCTAGATTGTTAATTAGTAATTAGACGGGCGGTAGATTTCTTGTAATCACGTCAAAGTTTGTCTATTTCTATTCAACTTTTTTCTTTATCCTTGATTCTTGTGGGTTGTCTTAATAGACACAGACGAAAATTATACCTCTTTGTACGAAATGCACGATAATTTTTTTACCATTAGTTGACAATGTAGCCCAATGACTAAACTTAGTTATTGTAAAAATTAATAATTCTTCGATCATCATGACAACAAACAATCCAGAAATGTCAATTTCATTAAAATCATTAAACAAACACAACATTTGTAGCATGCTTTTGGAAATGTCTAATCCTTCCAAAAGCTAATCTCCATTAATCCCACCTGCTCTTCTTATAATTTTGAACAAGAAAGGATCTCTTCATAAATCACAAGTTTCAACATTTTTTTTGCCTTCCAAACAAAAATATTTTGCATTAGTAGAAAAAAAAAATCTGACTAATTATGAGTTCTTCATCTCAATCACAAAAGCCTGATGTGACTTTATCCTTAAGTTTACCACAATCTCCCACAACAAATGATGGCTTAAGGCCCCAAGAAAGGAGTGTCAAATTAATCCAGCTCTTGCTAACTTGCGCCAACCATGTGTCCTCCGGTAACCTACACCACGCCGACACGTGTCTCCGCCAGATTTCGGAGTTGGCCTCCGTCACCGGAGACTCCATGCAGCGGTTGGCCGCAAGGTTCGCCGCGGCGTTGGCGGCCCGGCTGGTTAAGCGTTGGCCGGGCCTCTACAAGGCCCTAAACAATGGTGGGTTAGGGCCGGTTAGTTATGATGTGGATCATGGTAGGTCCATTTTCATTCGATTATTTCCTTGTTTGGGCTTTGCCTATGCGGTTATAAATCGGACCTTGGTCCAAGCCTTGTTGGGAGAACGCGTAATCCATGTTATCGATTTGGGCTCCAGTGACCAAGAGTTATGGGTTCCTTTTATTCGAGGAATAGCATCTGGGCCTGATGTGCCTCCTCATTTGAAGATCACATGTGTCAGTACAAACAAGGAGGCCCACGAGAGATTGGAGGTTGGGTTGATTAAAGAGGCTAAGAGTTTGAATGTGCCATTTGAGTTCAATTGTGTGAATACTAGGCAGAGAGTTGACTTTGGACATCTCAAAGTCAAACCAGGGTGAAGCGTTAAGCGTTGCGTCGATTTTGGGCCTCCCGTCCTATTGGCGAGGATGATCGTGTCGGCCGCGCAATTTGGGCTAAGCAAAAACAACCAAGTCAAGGAATGCAAGCGAATGAGGGAGTTTCTTGAAATGGTGAAGTCCATTGGGCCGAAGGTAGTGTTACTAGTCGAGCAGGAGTCCAATCACAATTCGAGCCGTCTAGTGGATCGATTCGTCGATGGGCTGCATTTTTACAGCGCGTTGTTCGATTCGATAGACGTTGCGTTTGGTGGATCGTCGTGCTCGGATCACGACATTAGAAGAAATGTTTGGGAAAGAAATTGAGAATGTTGTGGCGGGAGAAGGGCTGGAGAGGGAGAAGAGACATGAAAGATATGCAAAGTGGGCCGTCAGGTTTGGAAGAGCGGGCTTTAGGCCCGTTCGTTTGTGGTATGAAACAATGGAGGAGGCCCAGCAAGTGATTGAGGCATTTGGGCCGGGTGGCTTTAAGGTAATTAATCAGAAGGGATGTTTGATGATATGTTGGCATGATAGGCCCATTTATGCAGTATCAGCATGGAATTGTTTTACATGCTGAAACGTTGACACCTCTACGGTCCGGCGCTGGCACGTTCGGGCCAAATAAAAAATCGAACTGTGTCAGGCTAAATAGTAATCGAATCACTATTTTTGGAGTCGGACGCACAAAAATACAAAGGAAAAATAGGCTCGATCGGACCAGGCCAATTTTTCGGGCCTATCGGGCCAGATCTAAAAACCTGACTCTTTCGGCCTAAGAAAACGTAGTCCTGTCCGTTTTACAGGGTCGGACTAAAATTGATAGCTCTAGCTGATAGTGATCTCTCCCTCTCATATAATATAATATCTTACTTTTTTTTTTGAAATATTAAACATATGTATATTTGAAGGATTGAGAAAGAAAACCCTCTAATTTTATGTTTTTTGTGGTTTTAGATTGCCCTTGTTTCGTTAATTTATAAGAGCAAATCTTTAAATGTGCTATATTTCTCTTTTCAGTTTTCATAATAACCATTGTACTTTATACACTTGAAACATAATATTCTAAGTTTTAGGTATCTCAATTACCAAAAAAGAGAAATAAAAAGTTCTAGGTATCTATTCTCCACTAATGATGTTCTTTTTTTTTTTTTTTTTTGAGAAACACTAATGATGTTGATATATACTGTGTTTTACTTTCTTAAAAAGAGAAAAAATATCTAAAAAAATAAAAACAAAAAAAATCTAAATTTCGTACGCAATGAAATAATTCCAAGAAAAAAAAAATTATTAAAAGGAAAAAGAAAAGTACAGCTGGGATTTGTTTATTCATCTACAGCGCTTGTCTAAAGTATAATCAAGTGCTGCTGGATTCCTTAACAGGTTTCATTGCACAAACTTTTGTACTACTAAAAAATGACTTTGATTGCTTGTGGAAATCATTTGCAAAAAAATAGCTCATAGAATTTTTTTTTGTGTGGACATGTGATTGGTTGTAAAAAAAATCCTAAAATTTACTACTCACACATCTTCTCTTTTTTGACCATTTTAACCACTCAGAGATTGGAAATTAAATATCTCTGGATAGTTTGTTCAACCAAAACTCCTTTTCCATTCATTACTAGTATATTTTTTCCAACAAAAAGTAACAATATTAATAAAATCCTTAATTTCATAATAACCAACTTTCAAAACATTTTTCCACAAAAAAATCTAAGAAACTATCTAAAAACCAATCATAATTTCAAAAAGAGAATCATTTCATCAACTATAATCATTACATTTTCATTCTACGCCCGATCACAATCTTTTTTTTTTTTTCAAAATCAATATTCACTACCATTCTTTCACAAAATGAAGGTGAAGGAAATAAAAGGACAATCAATCACATCCTTAGAAGCTAGACAAAAAAGAAGCTAGACAAAATTTTAAGTTGTCATCCATATGTAGAGATGGGCTAGATGACAAATCTCCACAGAGAATCATCTCCATTGGTACTTGAATAAAATTAGATGAGAAATTACTGATTAATTCGGAGATGGAGTGGGGATGGGAATTTCTTGTTTCTTTATGACAAAGGATGGGATGAATTGATATTTATATCCCCATCTCAACTCGATCCCTGTCTCCGTCCCCATCCATGTTCCCGATACATAAAATGAGGATTTCCTGTCCTTGTCCCCATTCCCTACCTTGCTCCCCGAATATATACATTATATTATCTATTATTGATATTAATTCTATTTATAATTTTTTATTTATTAATTCAAAAAACTAAACTATAAAATCTTTACAGTTTTACTTGTTCTCATTTTTTTATTACAATATAAAGAATTTATGTTATTTTTATTAATTTTTAATTATTGATTTTATTTTACATATTTTTTATTAATAAATATAAAATGGGGATCCAATTCCCACAGATTCCCCGTCCCATTCTAAATACCAAAATGGAAATAGTATGAGTTTAGAATTTGGGATGAGATTCGGAGATGGGGATGATATGTCCAGTCCCCTCCTTGCCCATAGTCATCCGTATCAATAAGACTTATGGTGGTTATATTAAATGCTTGAATGGACAAAGTTCAAAAAAAAGAAAATGCATGCTTAAAGCTTTGGTTGAAGTTTTGTTGATGGATTGATTATTGAGGTTATACTCAATATATTGAATAATTTAGATCCTCCAGAAACGGAGTTTAGATTTCTTGTTACTATTGATCACCAAAATGATAATAAGAAACTATAGTAGTTCCTAGTTTCCTACTTTGCAATTTTGCTTAAAATTTTTATCTCTAGCTAATTTAAGCTTTTGACAATTCTAGATGAGATATAATATAGAGATTTTTAACAATCTTAAACATAAATTTCGTAAGACAGTTGTATCATTATGTGTTATGAAGCATTAATACGAGTACATGACACGGGTGCAATGCGACACATGTATGGTGATAAGTTTCTTTTTATCCATGTTTTATGTGTGTATTTGAGTAGAAATTGAGTTATTTTGTTGTTAGTTTCGTTAGTTTTTTATTGTACATTGTTCATACTACTGTGAGGTGATTTTATTGATGTAAATTGACCATTCGGGACTAATTTTGGTGAATTTCGGACCATGAATTCATGTCAAAACATACCGGGGGTTTAAGGATACAAAAACGCTCGGAATCCCAAGCCAAACGCGTCATTTCGGGGCCTTTTTGGTCCAACACGGGCTGGGTGTGTTGTGCAACACGGTCGTGTTCCAGGGAGCGAAAAACTCAAAAAAATTGCACCTGCTTGACCTCCGACACGGCACGGGTGGCGTGTTCCCAACACTAGTCGTGTCCAGAGACACGGCCTGGCCGTGTTGGGAAGCACGGACATGTTATCTGAGTTCCTGCACAATTAAACAGCACGGCCTGACCGTTTTAGGAAACATGGGCGTGTTCGGATCACTTTCCAGCATCAATTTCTGGTGGAATTTGTTCAAAAGTCATCTACCAAGCTTTTTGACCACTTTTAAGCACATTTACACCTTATTTTGTTGCACTAATTCCTTACTTTCCCGCATGATCACATGGAAATAATGATCCTAACAACCCAACTCATAAAGTTGAGCATTAAACTATCAAAATATGACATTATTAAGGAGTACTTTCTCCAAAATAATGTCTATAAGAGCCAAGAGTGTGGGTTGAAGGATTCATTGATTCACATACATAGAAAATCAGTTTTTTGTAATGAGAGTTTATATTTGGAGAGGAGAAACACATATTGTGGTAAGGAAGAGAGTTAGAAGGCTTGGATCACCATGGATAGGCGCTAAGGCACAAGGATTGAAGATCGCTCGGAGAAGAAGTGAACACCACTACTTCATCATCATACTTCCAACAGGGGAGTCTTATGTTGGTTTTGGAAATTTTAACTTCAAGTATTCATGTTGATATCGAAAGAAACTTCTTGTTTAATTGTTGTTTTC
The DNA here is from genome assembly GCA_016081115.2 of Rehmannia glutinosa. NCBI lineage: Eukaryota > Viridiplantae > Streptophyta > Magnoliopsida > Lamiales > Orobanchaceae > Rehmannia > Rehmannia glutinosa. The sequence goes on along the minus strand of CM071929.1, from coordinate 14,491,186 downwards.
ATCTTCAAATCCATCATGAGTTAAATCGCTAGTGTTTAAATGTGATGAACCCTAGAATTTATTTGTGATTATTGGTTTGAATGTTTATTTTTCACCAGGAAATCGAGAGATTCATGGTGAAATAGAACCAACATAAGTGAAAGGAGTGTTAGTCCAAGTGGCTACGATAATCTAGAGGGGGGGTGAATAGATTATCTCGGTTTTTCAGATTTTGCCCTCTTTTTCGAATAATCAAACAAAGACGAGAATGTAAATGCGGAAATTAAACAACACTCATCGATTTAAAGAGGTTCAACCCACCTAGGGCCTAATCTCTACCACCCCAGTATATCCGGGATGGATTTCAAAAGGAAAAAAGATATTATTAATTTACCAAAAATTAATACAACACCTTGAGGATTACCACAACCCTCTTACACCACCTTGAGGATTACCACAATCCTCTTACAACACCTTTGAAGATTACCACAACCTTCAAACACCTATCACCTAGATCACCCCAGTGTATTCTTACCAAGAATACTCTGAGGATGTCTTGTGTTGAATGATGACCAAAATCAAGATTACAACTCAATAATGATTGATACAATATGAGTACAAGTGTAATCAAGAATTGAAAGCCTAGACCTCAAATTTTTGCAAGTGAAAGTGCTAAGGCTAATACAACAAGATATATGAAAGTGTTTGCTTTGTTCTTTCTTTGCTTGTATGGAGTGTTGTATCTTGTTGCTTGAATGAAGCCTCTATTTATAGGAGAGGTCTTGGCTTTGATTTCAGGACATTGGCTCCTCCCAGGGGAGTGATTTCTTTGCAAAAGAAACCATTTAAAATCATCAATATAGCTGTTAGAAATCAATTCCACAAAATAGGGAAAAGTCATGCGAAAATGCAACGGATAGTTTCTTTGATAAGCGAGGGGTTCGGCCGGTCGCACGGAGATAAGATTGAAATTGAATTCTGCGAATTTTTACGGGGGACCGGTCGAAGGGGGTTCGACCGGTCGCCCTTGGTCTTGACGGTTGGGGTTGATATAAAATCAAAACAGAGAATCGCATTTGAGAGGCACTCCCAGTCTGGTCGCCCGGTGTCGTCGGCCGTCGCCTCAGCCGTCGCCACTTTGGTCGGCCGCCTCCCCATTTTCTCTTACGTCCCATTTTTGTTTCAAAACTCAACTCAGTGCGGGTTGCCCTATAGGGCGGCCCGGTCGAACTGAAACAAAAGTGTTGAAATTGGCTCGTTAGCTCAAAGAAGCTAATAAAAGCTCATGATAGAAGCTATAAGCTATGGCTTATTAAGGCCATAAGTTGTGAAGAAAACTCAGTCCAATGATTGTTTTATGAACTTGTTTGCATGGATAATAAGTATTTGTGACGGGGGAGCTTAAGCTCATGGAGTTGTTGTTTATTTTGTAAAAGCTTGTCTTCTAGCTTATGCAATATTTCTTATTAATGTGCTTGTTGATAGGGGGGAGCTTTTGTAAAATGTTTTTAAGCGGATAGTTTACTCATAAACCTAGGAAAATTATTTTGTTTTTGAAATCGTCCTCTTGAAAATTGTTTTGGTTTGTAATCATCAAAAGGGGAGTTTGTTAGATAAATGTTTTTATCATGATTTTGATGATTTTGTTCAAATGAGTTTTTATACCAAAACAATGTCCCTAAGTGTTGTCCCAACACTTCCGATCGATCTAAAATGTTTTTACTATTTTTTGGAGTATTTCTTGAAGTTTATATTCGATTTAAAATTGGACAACATTTAGGGACATTGTTTTGGTATAAAAACTCATTTGAACAAAATCATCAAAATCATGATAAAAACATTTATCTAACAAACTCCCTTTTGATGATTACAAACCAAAACAATTTTCAAGAGGATGATTTCGAAAAACAAAATAATTTTCCGGTTTATGAGTAAACTATCCGTTTAAAAACATTTTACAAAAGCTCCCCTATCAACAAGCACATTAATAAGAAATATTGCATAAGCTAGAAGCACAAGCTTTTACAAAATAAACAACAACTCCATGAGCTTAGAAGCTCCCTCTCGTCACAAATACTTATTATCCATGCAAACAAGTTCATAAAACAATCATTGATCGAGTTTTCTTCACAACTTATGGCCTTAATAAGCCATAGCTTATAGCTTCTATCATGAGCTTTTATTAGCTTCTTTGAGCTAACGAGCCAATTTCTGTTTCTCCCCTTTGGAATCATCAAAAAAATGTTAGGATGATAAAAACATCATAGAAGTATATCAAAGTGCGCCAAAGAGATGGTTTATCAACCATTGAGCAATTTAAGCTTAAACACCAAGGAAAATGGGAGAAATGTATCATGAAGAGTTCATACGCTCGTTTTATTTGCCAAAACATGATCTCAATGAGTATTGAAGACTTTTGGGAAGCGAGAGAATCATGTAGAAGTTGAAATTTTCATTGTGACATTTCATCGAACACATTGTGGGCGTGAAAAATAAAAAGAGTTGTATATAGCCCTTGTAAATGATCCAAGCCAAAAATTGCATCACCAATTCACATCAAACATCATACAATACAACATAATAACTAAGCTCATCAAGATCATAAGCAAAAAATATCAAGAAATATACAAGAAAGCTATAAACTCGAGGTTCAACCCAATTGAGCAAAGTAAGGAAAATTCTTACCATTTGATCGGAAAAGATGAGCAATGATGATGATAAACATGCTATATAAGGTCAAGATATGAATTGAATGCATGAAAATCAATTTTGAGTGAAAATTGTGCATTTGGCAAAGGGACGAAAAATGGCAAAAAGAAGTGAAAATAACAAATCAAGACGAGCGAACTTAAACCAAAAATTTGGCCTAGGGCGACCGGTCGTGGTTGAGGGGGCGGCCGGTCGGCGTTGGGCGACAGGTTGCCCTCAACCTCTTCCAAATTTGTTTTGTCAAATTTTTCAAAATCCGAATTTTCAACCAAAAATCCGATTTTTCGCCCTAAGTTTTAAAAACATGCAAAATGCAAACGTAGACCTCATTCAATATGCATTATGCCTAACCGAGCTCGTATTGACGCAAAAGTCTCGGAAGTTAGCGGTTTTGTAAAAATGTCCGCTAATTGATCTTGAGATGGCACAAACGATATCTCAATTTTTCGTTTTGAAACACAATCCTTAGAAAATGATGTCGAATCTCAATATGTTTAGTATGCGGTTATGATGAGCGGGTTTTGAGCAATATTTATAGCGGATATATTATCACAAAAGATAGGTGCGTTTTCAAAAGAGCATTTGTAATCCGCTAAGGTTTGTTTCATCAAAGAAGTTGAGTACAACAAAATGCGGCGGAAATATATTGCCGGCCGTTGAAAAGAAACACGGTTTTTGCTTCTTTGAAAACCAAGAAACTAGGCAATCGCCTAAAAATTGACATGATCCGGAAATCTTTTCCGATCATCAATATTACCCGCATAGTCAGAATCACTATAACCTTTAAGAGAAAAATTTTCATTCTTTGGATAAAATAAACCATATTGAATAGTGCCTTTCAAATATCGAAAGCTAAGCACTCATATGAGATTCTTTTGGATTGCTTTGAAAACGAGCACATAGGCATACGGCATGAAGAATGTCCGGTCTACTAGCGGTTAAATAAAGTAAACTACCAATCATACCTCGATACTTGGATTCATCAACCGACTTGCCTTTTTCATCTTTGTCAATTTTGACATTGGTTGCCATAGGAGTCGAGACGGTTCTTCCTTCTTCAATGCCGAACTTTTTCAAAAGTTCCTTTGTATATTTTGATTGTGAAATATAGATGCCTTCTTGGCATTGCTTGATTTGAAGTCAAGAAAGAAATTAAGCTCCCCATCATACTCATCTCTAAATTCACCTTGCATTAACTTGGAGAATTTCTTGCACAAAGATTCATTAGTAGCACCAAAGATAATATCATCAACATAAATTTGCACAAGTAAACAATCTTGCCCTTTTTCAAAAACAAAGAGAGTAGTATCAACTTTACCTCTTGTAAAACCATTTTGCAAAAGAAAAGAGCTAAGTCTATCATACCATGCACGAGGTGCTTGTTTCAAACCATACAAGGCCTTTTTAAGTTTAAAAACATCATTAGGCCTAGAAAAAGTTTCAAACCCGGAGGTTGTTTTACATAGACTTCTTCTTGAATAAAACCATTTAAGAAAGCGGATTTAACATCCATTTGGTAAAGCTTGAAATTTTTAAAACAAGAATAGGCAAGTAAAATGCGAATAGCTTCTAAACGTCTACGGTGCAAATGTTTCATCATAATCAATACCTTCTTCTTGACAATACCCTTGAGCAACTAACCTTGCCTTATTACGAACAATGTTGCCTTGATCATCAAGTTTGTTCGGAATACCCATTTTGTACCAATAATTGTTTGAGATGGAGGACAAGGTACTAATTCCCATACATCATTTCTTTCAAATTGATTCAACTCCTCTTGCATTTCTAAAAACCAATCTTCATCCTCAATAGCTTCCTTAGCATTTTTAGGCTCCTTTTGAGATATAAGAGCTTTCTCGGCAAAATTTCTTGAGTCATTACTTTATCAAGGGATCACCAATAATAAGATCTTTTGGGTGATCTCCTTAAATTTCAATGCTACGGGAAGATTCGAAGTATCACTCCTATCTTCTTGAGGAACATTTGAACTTGAAGGTTGATCATTTGAAATAGAAGGTTTATCATTATGAGCATCACTTTGAACAATAGGTTCAACTATATCATCTTCATCACTATCGTCATTGGGTATTCTTTCAACACCCGAGGCTTCATTAAATTTGACATGAATAGATTCTTCAACAACCATGCTAGTCTTATTGTAAACCCGATAAGCTTTGCTCTTGGTTGAATACCCCATAAATATTCCTTCATCGGCCTTAGGATCAAGTTTGTCCAATTGATCCTTAGTATTCAAAATAAAGCACTTACATCCAAATATTTTGAAATAACTAATATTTGGAGTTCTTCCTTTCCAAAGCTCATATGGAGTTTTATTCATTTTAGGACGAATATAAACTCGATTAATGACATAGCAAGCGGTACGACGGCCCGGCCAAAAATATTTTGGAAGTGAAAATTCATTTAGCATGGACCGACTCATTTCTTGAAGTGTCCGATTCTTCCTTTCGGCTACACCATTTTGTTGAGGTGTCCTTGGAGCCGAAAAATTGTGTGTATATCCCTTGGTTTCACAAAAGACTCTAAACTCACCGTCAAATTCTCCGCCTCGATCACTCGAATAGTTTTAATAGTATCTTCCTTTTCATTCTCAATGCGTCTACACAACTTAACAAACTCATTAACGGCATCGCTTTTATTAGCAAGAAAAAGAGCCCAAGTGTATCTAGAAAAATCATCAACAATTACAAAAGTGTAATGTTTTCCACTCGGACTAGCCGTACCAATATCCCCATACAAATCTAGGTGAAGAAGTTGTAGAGGCTTGGTTGTGGAAATTTCATTTTTGGGCTTAAAACTACTCTTAACTAATTTGTTCTTTTGACAAGTGTCACATAAGCCAAGATTTTCAAAATTCAATTTGGGTAGCCCTTTTACATGTTGGTTTTTGTAAATATTTTTCAAACTTTTATATCCAACATGTCCAAGTCGCCTATGCCATAAATTCGTTAAATCATTGTTGGCGACAAGACAATAAACATTTTGACTAACCAAATCACTAGTAGAAATTTTGTAAAGATTGCCTTTTCTATTTGCTTCACAAATAATTTCATCATTTTTACGAATAAGGCATTTTTCTTTATTGAAAACAACATTATAATTTGAGTCACAAAGTTGGCTAACACTTATCAAATTAAATTTAAGCCCTTCTACTAAAAGAACATTATTAAGAGAGAAAGAAGAGTTACCAATTTCTCCATTTCCAAGAATTCTTCCTTTGCCATTGCGAACATGACCATACCCTCTTCTTGGAACTTGATGTTGGTAAAAAGTTCTCTCTTTTCGGTCATATGGCGTGAACATCCGCTGTCCACGAGCCATTTCGAATCCTCCATGGTTGTTGTAGCGCTATTACCTACAAACGAACCATTTTTAGGTACCCTATAGTTTTGGGGTCCATGGGGGTTAGCCTTGAGACCTTTGGGTCTCCAAACAAAGCTAAAATTGTTCTTCAATTTACAATTGCTAACATAGTGACCAACTTTACCACAATAAAAGCAAATAATATTATGGGCACTTTTAGACGTACAAGTCGGACCTTGGTCATTTTTCTTAAAGACTTTTTTGAAATGGTTTGTAACCAAGTCCTTGTTTTGAATGCTCACCTCTTTGTGCATCTAAAATTTTAGTAACCTTATCCGTGCTTAAATTAAAACGATGCACATCCTTTTTCAAATTATCAATATCATTAGTGAGCATTTGTTTCTCGGTTTCAAGAGTTTGAATTTGAGTAAGGGTAATAGCATGAACATGATCAAGAGTCTCATAAGATGTAAATAATTTATCCTTTTCTATTTTAAGCTCTTTATGCTCCTTCTTTAAACTCTTGTATTTAACAATCAATTTTTGAAATTCATTTTGCAATTCATCAACTAAGGAGGAGGTAGAGGAGTTAGAGCGTACCTCATTATTTTCATCGTCTATAGCCATAAGACCATGTTCGGTTTCACCTTCCTCGTCGGATGTCTCGAGTAGCTCATCCCAAGTTTTGACATCCGCATTTAGAGCCTTTTTTCGGAAAAGGCTTCTTTTTCTTTTGTTCCTCCTCATTGAGTTTTGGGCAATCGGCTATGAAGTGCCCGGGTTTTCCGACTTAAAGCAAGCATTATCTCTTGGTTTTCTTGCTTTATTTTTATTCACAAATTTAGCAAATTTTCGAACAAGTGCGGCCGTCTCCTCCTCATCATCATCATTATCATAGTATGCATTATTAGAAGAGGAAGCAAGACCTTTAGGAATATTTTGCATACCCGATTGATTGATGGTTGGTTTGGTATTTTTCCTTTCCTTGAGATAGACTTCATAGATGAGGAGGTTCCGATGAGCTCGTCAAACTTGAGTGTCTCAAGATTTTGTGCTTCCGTGATTGCCGTCACCTTTTCGGACCATGAGCCGGGAAGAGCATTCAATACCTTAGTCACTTTGTCTTCTTCGGAGATGACTTTACCGAGGGCCACAAGAGGATTGACAATGTTGTCAAGCCTTTCCACCATCTTGGAGATGCTTTCACCATCATACATGTTAAAGTTTTCAAAGTCTTTAACAAGCGTGGTCTTTCTAAAGCTTGCTTGACCTTCTTTGTCCCTTCATATATAGTCTCCAATTTTTCCCAAACCTCATGTGCCGACCTTATGCCTCGTATGCGATTGTACTCGGTGGCGGTAAGTGAGCAATGCAAAATATTTAAGGCCTTACCGTTTAGAGAGAAAGCCTTTCTTATCATCTTCATCGAACTCCTTGAAAGGTTTAGGAGCCGAGGTGCCATCCTCCATTTTTTTCGTTGGTTGATCAACTCCTTCAATAACCACATTCCATATGTCAAACCCGCACCCTTGTAGAAAGCACTCCATACGGTCTTTCCAAAATGCGTAGTTGTTGGCGTCGAACAATGGTGGCTTGTTGGTGGAGCGCCGGTGGTGAGATAAGCGTCATTCGTAGCCATGGATCTTTCCTCTTTACTCGAACGAGCTAGCCAAAGAGTTTGGCTCTCATACCACTTGTTAGTCCAGTGGCTACGATAATCTAGAGGGGGTGAATAGATTATCTCGGTTTTTCAGATTTTGCCCTCTTTTTCGAATAATCAAACAAAGACGAGAATGTAAATGCGGAAATTAAACAACACTCATCGATTTAAAGAGGTTCAACCCACCAGGGCCTAATCCTCTACCACCCCAAGTATATCAGGGATGGATTTCAAAAGGAAAAAAAGATATTATTAATTTACCAAAAATTAATACAACACCTTGAGGATTACCACAACCCTCTTACACCACCGAGGATTACCACAATCCTCTTACAACACCTTTGAAGATTACCACAACCTTCAAACACCTATCACCTAGATCACCCAGTGTATTCTTACCACAAGAATACTCACAAGGATGTCTTGTGTTGAATGATGACCAAAATCAAGATTACAACTCAATAATGATTGATACAATATGAGTACAAGTGTAATCAAGAATTGAAAGCCTAGACCTCAAATTTTTGCAAGTGAAAGTGCTTAAGGCTAATACAACAAGATATATGAAAGTGTTTGCTTTGTTTGCTCTTTGCTTGTATGGAGTGTTGTATCTTGTTGCTTGAATGAAGCCTCTATTTATAGGAGAGGTCTTGGCTTTGATTTCCAGACATTGGCTCCTCGGGGGAGTGATTTTCGCAAAAGAAACCATTTAAAATCATCAATATAGTTGTTAGAAATCAATCCCACAAAATAGGGAAAAGTCATGCGAAAATGCAAGCGGATAGTTTCTTTCGATAAATGAGAGGGTTCGGCCGGGCCGGAGAGATAAGATTGAAATTGAATTCGCTGCGAATTTTTACGGGGGGACCGGTCGAAGGGGGTTCGGCCGGGTCGCCCTTGGTCTTGACGGTTGGGGTTGATAGAAAATCAAAGCAGAAGTCCGCATTTGAGAGGGCACTCCAGTGCGTCGCCGGTGGTGGTCGATGGCCGCCCACCTGGTCGACCGGCCGCCCCCCCATTTTCTCTTACGTCCCATTTTCTGTTTCAAAACTCAACTCAGTACGGGTTGCCCTATAGGGCGACCGGTCGAACTGAAACAAAAGTGTTGTCAATTTTAAATCGAATATAAACTTCAAGAAATACTCCAAAAAATAGTAAAAACATTTTAGATCGATCGGAAGTGTTGGGACAACATTTAGGGACATTGTTTTGGTATAAAAACTCATTTGAACAAAATCATCAAAATCATGATAAAAACATTTATCTAACAAGGAGTTGCATGCAATCCTAGATATAGGACGACATAAATCGTCCGGATTAGGGTCAAACCTAATATGAGAATTCACAAATCGTTAATGTAATCTTGGGGTTTTAACTAGAAAAATATTTCAGTTAATCAATTTGAGGTTAGGACTTAGGAGTTATTCGCGCTCGACAGAGGGTTTAACTTAATTTATGAATGCCTACGGTCCATGAAGCATGGAAATATATTAAGGGATGTTTAAAACTTAAGGGTTATGGTTGTATTTATTTCGGTAAAATCACAAAGACGTTCTAGAGGGATTCATATTCAAGCACATTTATATCCAACATCTTCCAATCCGAGTGTATCTAATATCTTTCGTGTTCTTAGTTGCCTCTTCCACTTTTATTTGTTTTTATTTTATTTTTATTTTTGAAACAAACTCTTTGACGAATTTGTAGGCTAGATAATAAAAAGACGGTAATTACTAGTAATCATAATCCTCGTGGGAATGACACTCGATACTCGCTTAGCTTTGCTATAAACGATAGGTGCACTTGCCTTGGCCGTTTTAGGAGTAGCTTCCGAGCCATCATATGGCTACAATATATTTTTAGATTTTAAGGATATGGGTACGACATAAATATATAATTATATATCTTAAATTATTGTAAATATAGACGTACTAAATTTAATTTTACCATATAAGAGCATTCCCAAGAGGCTCTTTAAATTTAAAGAGCATCTTTTGTAAAATAAAGAGCATCTTTAAATTTAAAGAGTGATATTTTTGTCATTTTCCAAGAGATTCTTTAAATTTGGCTATTTATTTTATCATTTTCCAACACTAATTAATTACACATTTTTTCCTTCATTTCACTTATTTTCCTCCCAATTTCTTAATTATTTCCCTCTATATCATTTTACATTGAGAACATCATGCTATTTTAATTATTGCCAAAATATATTTTGAGATTTCAGAATATGAACTCGGAAGAAGAAACAAAAAAGATTAGAGGATTCTTCTCTAAAAAAAAAGGTCAAAGGATTGCCAAAGGGATGAACTTGACCGATTTTCTTGTATATATGAACTTGACTCATTTTCTAAAATCACATAGTTCTCATAATGATCTCTGGAATTTTAATCGCATTCTTCCATGGTAAATATATGTTGATATTTCAATATTTATTTTAATTTGTAGAAATTGTCATTAAAATGGTCATTAAAAAGTGCAAGAAATCATTAAATGGGATATTAAAAGTAATTAGCATTTAATGTAATTAATTATGGAGAGGTGTCTTGGCTCTCCAAATTTGGAGAGTGAAAATTGGTTCTCTAAATTTAAAATTTAAACTAAAGAGCTTGTTGGAGAGTGTTTTTGGTAGAGAACTCTTTAAAATAAAGAGCATTTTTGAATTGAAGAGTTTCTTGGGGATGCTCTAAGGAAAACAAATTTCCAATCATTTCCATAAGTATTCATATCCCAAATGTGATAAGTATCAAAGTGTGTAACAAGTTTCATGCATATATAACATAAAATTCAAATAACACAAAAATCTAAACAAAGTCACTCACATTTACGATCAAATATGAATTATATTGATCTCGTCTCCATCGTTGCTTCATAAGTAAGAAGTATTGGAAATAAGCCTATTTGGTCTAAATTATATTGGACTTGAGTAAAATATTTGTTTAAATTAAAAATAAAATAAGAGTCCAATAAATATTAGAGCCCAATACGCCCCAAATTTGGTCTAGAAATATTCTAGGAAGTATATGTATATTATTTGAAAAAAGTATGTAGACATTTCTAGAGAACTAAATATTATAAGATAATTCTAATCACTAGATTAAATAAATCATAGTCATGCCATACGTAATAGAAGTGATATCCAAGTATAAATAGGAGTGGTCATACTCATTTTATAACAAGTTTGATAATAATAAATAGCATTATAGCAAGAAGAACATTCATTCACCAAAATTCTTTCTTAGCTTAAAGAGTTTTCTCTCTTCTTATACAGAAAATATTCACTCTTCCAACTTCAATTTTTTTAGTTGTTATATAGAAAATAATCACTCTTCCATCTTTTTTTTTTTTTTTCAGACTTTGAATCCATGTCTGAGGAAAATAGAAAGGTGAATTAGCAAAATGTTCAAATTGCTTTCAGAAGAAAAAATATTGTATCATAAATTGTTTGAATATATGAGATTTGTACTAAAAGAAAACCAAAACGAAAGAGGTTACTGAGTATAATTTTAAGGACCTAGATATGAGGGCATGAGGATATGAGATTTGTACTAAAATAAAAACACCAGTTCCAACTTCCAATTTCCAACTTCCAAAAAAGCAAAGTGGGCTACGATTTAGAATAAAAAGAAAAGAAAAGAAGAGAAAATACAGTAGTCCCTCAAAACAGATTCCTGAAAATAATCCCAGCACCATTTATTAGCAAAAAAAACTAAAAATATCTTTTGAATTACATTCTTTTTTATTTTAGCTAAAAGAAAAAAAATACCATATAGTGCAATATTCCTTTTTGAGATGTCCCAAATATATAGTCAAATTTCGATATTTAATAGTACTTTTCCATTCTTTTATTATTATAACCCTATATAATATGCATTTTATAATTTATACTATTCATTAAATGAGGACAAATTAAGTATTTTTTTATATTTATAATTTCTAATACTTTTTCTTATTCTGTGTGAAAAGTCCAATTGGACTATATAATTTGGATAGAGGGAATAGTGAACAAAACATTGTCAACCAAATAAGATTTTAATAATAAAAAAACAACGCTTATAAAAATAACAATTGGCTGAAAAGATATTTAACATAAAAATATTAAATTAGTTTCCAAAAAACAAAAAAAATCAAATTAAATAAAAAAAATAAAAACAAATAATTTTTTTTTGATTTAATACATAATAACTAACAAGCACCTTGAATATTCATATAGTCAAAGATTTAAAACCTTGCCGTTGCCATTCAACCCACTATCCCCACTATCCCACACCCCAATCCTCTGTCTACATACAGGCACGAGAGAAGGTAGGGTTTTTGCGCATTACAAATTACACACAACACACTTTTGTGTGTGTGCTATTTAATCCTCTCAATTTGATGTTTTTCCCTTTTCTCTGGAACTCTTAACAGGAAATAGAACCCTCCTCAAGCCTCCGCCTTTCCCACCCCTCCGCCGTCATAGCCGCCACCGCCGCCGCGAAGTACGTAATAAGTTGCCTGCTGAAGATATGGCCGGCTCTGATGAAAAAATTGGGGATGAGGAGAAGCACCATATGGGCGCCCCCGTAGTGGCGCCGTTTGATCTCAATGATTTCACCGTAATTAAAGAAGGGGAGGCTGAGATTCTAATGCACGTGAAAAACGAAGTCTTTTATAACAAAACCCAGGTTCTTAAAGATCTTGTCTTGTTAGTTTACGTTGATTATTTACTTTCTTAGTTAAGAGAGTGTATTTTTCCTGGTTTGTACTTTTAAGAAACCAAAATCCGGGTTGAGGTGATTGGCAGGCTGGTTGTTGCTACATTGAATTTGATTACAGAGTTGATGAGCTTTATTTATGCTATGTAATTGCCTAAATAGAGTTTATTTTCCCAAAATCCGAAAAAGTTAGTGCGTTTTAGAGGGATGCTCTAGTTCTTGGTAATATGAGGATTATTTCAATTCTTAGTGACTTCAAGTTTGTTCTAGTGCTTGCTTTACCTTAGTTTCTGTTTATGGGGTTATGATACTTTTGAGGGGTTTGAGCTTTTGAAATGTGATGCCAGGTTAATAACAGAGACATGTCTATTGCCGTTTTGAGGACATTTATATCGAAACGCAAAGAAGAGCATGAAGCAATGCTGTCAAGAAAAAAGAAAACTGGACCCAAGGATTCAGGAGAACCTATTGTGGAACCGGAAGCTTTAACAGATACTGTAATGCATGATGAAAAATCTAATGGGGAATGTGAAGTCTCTCAAGAGATATCAAGAGATGAACCCGGAAGCATCTCCGAAGATCAAGCTGCAAAACAGGAGGGAAAAGGCAAGGGAGAATTGAAGCCACCTCGGGTTTTGGAGGTTACAATTGTTTCATACTATAAATGTTGAAAAATAACTATGCTATTGGTTTACAATTGTTTCCTGTATCAGTAGCTTGACATGCTTCGATTGTGGTTTTACAGGCGCTATCAGCTTCTGGACTCAGAGCTATAAGATATGCTCGTGAAGTAGATGGGATTGGTCAAGTTGTGGCCCTGGACAATGACAAAGGTAGTTTCGTGTTTCGCATTATAGCAGTTAAATGCAAACAAATCTGGAGGGAAATTTGTTGTTTATAACCCCTTTTAAGTTTGTCAAAAGAATATATTTACCCAGATGAGTGTCTTTTCCCATTTTTGTAATTGTACAATTACCTGCAAGTACAGGTACGCCTAGGAGGTCTCTTATTTCTTTACCTTTTGTTTTTTGGTTGCTTGTAGCATGACATAATCCATGAGTCCAAATGCTAACATTACGCCCTTCTGCAGTGTCTGTTGAATCTTGCAGGAGAAACATTAAATTTAATGGTTCAGTGGCGTGTTCGAAGGTGGAGTCTAACCTTGCTGACGCTAGAGTGTACATGCTTACACACCCAAAAGAATTTGATGTGGTATGCATTTGAAATTTATTACGTGGACACGGATTCTTATTTTGTAATCCAGTGGTCTATTGACCTGAAAAAAATGTTGCCAAACATTTGATATTCTTTGAGAACAAAAGGAAACTGTATCAACCTATAAAGTTGAGTGTAAAACTATAGGGAACAACATTGTCAAAACACAAAGAAGACATACTACAAATTGTTAATAAGAATTGCTTTTGCACTATCGCAACAATACTGCATGAGTAGAATTTGGTCTCCCAAGATTTTTGGGATTTTTCTTATTCCTTAGACACTACAATCTTTGCCTTGTAGTACTCAGTCCAGCTGGGCACTTGTTGCTAATTTTGGTATATCTCTGTCCTTTAAACTTGCTTTTCGCTCTTTGTATCTTACCTCGATATTTATTTTTGTATGTGCTTTATCCCTTGAATTGTTATTACAGGTTGATCTTGATCCTTATGGTTCGCCATCTGTTTTCCTGGACTCTGCTGTCCAATCAGTTGTTGATGGAGGCATATTGATGTGCACGGCAACTGATATGGCAGTGCTCTGTGGGGGAAATGGCGAGGTCTGCTATTCCAAGTAAGGCTATTTTCAGTAAGTCAATTTATCTAATCATTGCAACCATAGAAAGGTAGTTCTTACTCGATGCTTGCTGTTGGACTAGATATGGGTCTTATCCGTTGAGAGGAAAATATTGCCACGAGATGGCATTGAGGATCCTTCTTGCGTGTATTGAAGTAAGTTGATTTAATGAAGTTCTTGCCTTACAATTGAATATTTAGGTCCTTGGCTACTTGTGCATGTGAAAGACGAAAATGATGATACTGGATTATTTTCTTGGTTCCACTTTTGCCTTTTTCTCTTCTCGTTCTTGTAATTTTCTTTCAGATTCCTTCTTGATTTTGGGTTGGTTGTTGTGTTACTTATTGAGGGTTAAATAAAAGACGTACTTGTATTTATCTTTAAAATAGCTACAAAATATAGCAAATTCATAAAGTAGGGAGAGAGGATAACGAAGGTTGGCGTCCTTGAAATGGAACAGTAAATAACTTTTGCTAAAGAAATTAAAAGTTTCATTAGGTTTTATCTCTTCTACGCATGTTAGAAACAAATATGCATTTTTAAAGATCGGACTAGCACAAGCTATGCTCTCAAGAATGAAAGGCTTCACTGTAGTAGACACAAAAATCTTTTATTTCGGATTTGAACAGTAATTGCTGTTTACTAGTGCGTTTTTGCCGGAAAGGTTGCATCAAAAAGGAAAATTTTGTTATTATATCATACTAGCATTTTCGTTTTTAGTTCCTTTATTTTCTTATTGTGTTATCACCTTCTGAGTTAATATATCCGTTCAAATACAGAGCCATGCAAACCGGTACAAGCGATACATTGTTCCCGTGCTATCTGTTCAAATGGATTTCTATGTACGAGTTTTTGTACGTATATATACGTGAGTGTTTCTCCTCCCAGTTTTTTAACTTATACCTACTGGTACTTAGGTTAGTATGACTAGAATGAATAGGTCATCAATGCCCTATTCATCATTTTTTGGATTTGCGTGTTCGATTTATGGAATAATTGCTTGCAGTTCTGCAAGTGCAATGAAGAACACTCCTCTGAAGCTGTCGTATGTTTATCAGTGCACTGGCTGTGATTCTTTTCATCTTCAGCCTATTGGAAGGACTGTCTCTAAGGTACAAATTGGCATTGGTCGGGCAATCCTATACTTTTGTGGTGCATAAATGTGGTGGTGGTATTAATTTGTGAAATTTTAAAATTAAATTTATTGTTCTGAGAATTACATGTTTGCACACGACCTACAAATTTCAAGGTCTCCAATTTGTCTTCTCTCATTGAATATGTGTGCAAATGCCGGAAATGTGCTAATATTGTTTGCATTAAACACCTTGTTTTGGGATTTTGCTGATAGTCTTTCCATTGCTCAAAAGTCTAAAACCTTTCAGTAGTTTCTTCTCTAGTTGTTGACATGCACCGTTGTAATATATTTAGGGATAATTACATAAAAACCCATGAGGTTTGGGCTAATTACAAAAAAACCCAGAGATTTTTGAAAATTACAAAAAAACCCTTAAGGTTTGATTCTGCTTACATCTTCCCCCTTCATAAGCAAAAAATATTTCAAAAAACCACCATGTTATTTGTAGAAATATTACAGCTAATCCCTTAAATTCAAGACAAAATCAAACCTGAGGGGGCTTTTTGTAATTTTGAAACATCTCTGGATTTTTTTTTGTAATTAGCCCAAACCTTAGGGATGTTTTTGTAATTATCCCATATGTTTAAGCCTGATTATTGTTGGGGATTAAAATGTCCATTTTAAAAAGTTCAAGGGCGAAAAGTCTTTTGCTCAAATAAATACAGACAATTTCCGCCAACTCAACTTTATGATGCGTTTGTTAGTTACCATGGAAGGTTTTAACCCACATATTAGTATTGTTTTTCATCAGCTTAAGTCATCAAGTATGCTACTGACCTCCTGTAATAAATAATACATCTGACTCGAAATTTTTGCTCTCTTTTTTTCTGTCACCGCCAGAACACTAGTGTAAGATATCTTCCCGGATTTGGTCCTGTTGTTGCCCAAGAGTGCAGCGACTGTGGCAAGAAATACAATATGGGTGGGCCCATATGGTCTGCTCCGATCCATGATCTGGAATGGGTAACTTCCATTCTAGCAGATGTAAAGTCTATGAAAGATCGGTATCCTGCTTTTGGTCGAATCTCTGCTGTATTAACTACAATTTCAGAGGTATGCCATGCCTTCTTTGGTCTGCAAACTTTTCGGTTAGAACGTGGTGGTTGGTTTTCAGATACTACTTAGCTTGTAATATTTTGCCATGTCAATCAAGCTTATAGCTAGGTTGCTTTGGCGAGTATGGTTAAAAATCTTTCAGATACCTATATTTTTAGTGGAAACAACTTCAAACTTGGTGATGGTTTTTGTTAATGAATTGGTAATGAATTATTTCTTTCGTAGACATAGCCTTCTCCACATTTCTTAGCAATTATTTCTTTCGTAGACATAGCCTTCTCCACATTTCTTAGCACATATATTAGCTCTCCTTTTTACTTATTTTCATAAATTGTAGGGATAATTACAAAAACACCCCTAGGTTTCAGGCTAATTACAGAAAAACCCTGAGTTTTTGAAAATTGCAAAAAGCGCCCTTGAAGTTTGATCCCGCTTACACTTATCCCTTCATAACCCATAAGAAAAAAAATATTTCAAAACCCCCCCTAATATTTCTAGAAATATTACAATTAACCTCTTTGGGTTTTTTTTTGTAATTAGCCCAAACCTCAGGGGGTCTTTTGTAATTATCCCTAAATTATATACATAAAATATTTTTTTTTTAAAATTATTTCACGAAATATGATACGTATACATTGTATATTAGTGATGTACACAATGATTTACATTATAATTAATATTATACAGAGAAAGCTCTCTTTAAATAAATAAATTATTAATTTATAATTAGTTAATACGTCTATAAGTTACAAAAATGATCACGGCCCCAACTTTATTAGTTTATAGAGATTTTACTGAGAGTTACAACTAGGGCTCGGTTTCTTCCAGACCCACGTGCTTAGGTTTTGACTCTTGCATATTACCGTTGCATTTTGCAGGAATTACCTGATGTTCCACTGTTTCTGAGTTTGCACAACCTCTGTGCGACATTAAAGTGCACGTCTCCATCTGCAGTTATATTCCGTTCTGCTGTGATTAATGCGGGATATCGTATATCGGGAAGTCATGTAAACCCCCTGGGTTTGAAAACAGATGCTCCTATGCATGTAATATGGGATATTATGCGTTGTTGGGTAAGCACACTTGAATTTTGAAAATGTGTTTGTTCTAATCTTTCGGCAGAATAAATGTCGAATTGTCGATGAAGGAGTCGAGGTGAATCATTTTATTTTATATTTTTATTTGTTGCTCTAAAGAAATTAATTGTAAAAGAAAGTTTCTATATGTAAACCTTTCCAACGTAGATAGGTTCGAAACTGACCTACAGTCTTGTTACTCGTAACGCAGCGTGTGTATTTATAGCTGATGGCATTCTCATCCTTAGGTCAAAAATCATCCAGTGAAAGCTCAGCCACCCGATCAGGCGAAGCGTAATCCTTGCCAAGGAACCTGATCTGCAGGTATTCACTTGTCTTATATCGGTGATAAATTTGTTCACACTTTTATTTAAAAAAAATGAAAGGAATAATTACGAAAACTACCCCTGTGTTTTAGCCTAATTACAAAAAACTCCAAATGCCCCCTCAAAGTGTGCTACAGACGCCCCCATGAGGTTTGTATTTACCTAACAAATCCCCCTCCCATGACGGTGCAATTTGTAAAATAGAAAGAAATTTCAAGGGGGTATTCGCAAGTTTGAAAGATAATTGGGCTTTTTTGTAATCAAGCTAAACCTCAGGGTTTTTTATAATTATTCTTAGGGATAACTACATAAAAAACCAGATATTTTTGAAAATATCTTTCAAACTTTGGGCTAATTACAAAAAAACCAGATATTTTTGAAAATTACAAAAAACCCCTTAAGGTGTGATTCTAATTACATTTTCCCCTTCATTAGCAAAAAATATTTCAAAAAACCACCCTGAGACAAAATCAAACCTGAGGGGATTTTTTGTAATTTTGAAACATCTCTGGATGTTTTTTGTAATTAGCCCAAACCTTGGGGGTGTTTTTGTAATTATCGCTTATCCTAAAATTAAACCGAACATTACATTCAATCTTCAACAGTTCCGTTTCGGATTTCCCTAAAATTACTTCGAGTTTAGGTTTTACAATAAAAATTCGGTTCATTTGCCTTGTTTTTTACCGGCAGGCTAATTTCGCTATATTTGAGCTGTTGCTTCGCTTAGCAAGGCACAGGCAAAAAGGTCGCCAGATTTCTTCCTAATCCCGAGAGGTATTGGGGGCCTAAGGTCAGGGCCGGTCGTCAGATTACTAGCAAGCACGTCTCTCTTCTTGGTGCAGAGGCAATCAACGGAATGCATAACCACGACCAAAATGAAGAAGAGCCCCCCTCACTTCTCGGTGCAGCAGAGGCAATCAACGGAATGCATAACCACGACGAAAGTGAAGAGGAGCCCTCGAGCAAACGTAAGAAGACGGAAGAATCTACTTCTAATTTGTGATAAAATTGGACCGTCTTCTTTCAGAAGTTGAGTGTGCCTTGGCCAAACTAGCTGGGGAGCCATTTTTGACCTACGTTTACTAAGTTTTCGTCTGCTACGTTTCCTTTGCAGAGAGAAGTTTATTACATATTTGAGCCAATGCCACTGGTGTTCAGAAAACTTTTACGATCATATGGCGTGATGTAGAGGAGCAACGTCAGTTTTATTTTTTGCTCTATTTATTTGTTGTGTTTTTCCTGGTCTGCGAGTGGACTTGGTACTAGATTTGTCATTTTATTTTCCATCTTTTATTAATTTACAAGAAAACAAGTTGAAAGAAAAAAAAGGGCGTGCGACTTGGTTGTCATTTAAAATTTTGCTAATTTTTTTAATTTTCCCAGATGCTATATACAATTGCTGATATTTAGCTTTATTTTTAAGGGTGTCAATCGTGTCATGTTTCATGTTCGCGGGTAGTGTTCTGACACAGGTATTACAGGCCTGACCCGAACTTGACCCGCTTAATTATTCGTGTCAAGATACACAACACGAACATGGCCCGTTTATGACACGGGTAACTCGACACGACACGACAGGAAAAATCTATATACTTTAAAGTTGACACGAATAAAATAAAAAAAAATGGCGAAAATTTGAAATTACAAATGAAAAATACATTAAATATTATTAAATAATGCATTTAATAATTTTTCCATCATCATATAACCAACTAAAAATCACAAAATATTAAAATAATATGTCACTATAAAATTAAATGGGTTACATAGGTCAATCGTGTCGACACGCCGATGGACGTGACCTGACCTATTTATATTTCGTGTTAACTGTGTCCGACCCAATTTTAACCCAAACATGTTAAGAGTTGTACCTGTACATGTACCTGCTAAATTCGTGTCGAGTTATCGTATCGTGTCACAAATTTACGCCCCTATTTCTTTTACCAAGTTACCGTATAGGATGGCAAGTTTTTTCTCAAGTTGGGTTATACATACGGTAAAAAAAAAAAAAAAAAAAAAATCACAATCGAATTACATTTAATAATCAACATTCTTGTCATATGGTCAAGTTAAAAACTGTACTATACAAGAATATCACCACTTTTTTGTTTTTAACTATGTTAAAATGATATATAAGGATTGCACTGAAACGTACGTCTAGGTCTTAGGACCACTGGTCATTAATATTGCAGGAGAATTGTCCAACAACAAAGTCGTTGTAGTATAGTGGTAAGTATTCCCGCCTGTCACGCGGGTGACCCGGGTTCGATCCCCGGCAACGGCGATTTTTGCTATTCTTTTTTGCTTCGAATAAGTTAGTAGTGAGACATCTGCATATCCAGAGATGCTAACTTATGGTTGAAATAAGACTGCTATTTGCAATCTTAGAAGTATTTGCCATTCTTCAACTCAAAATCTAACTATATCAAACATTCTTTTTTATCAAGAAACTGCTGTAAGCCACACAGTGAATAAATAAGAGAATCAATATATATAAATAACCAGCATTGCCATAAATTGCCATTAGAAATTCAGGATATGTGACATCATCACATAACAAGTGAACCACACAAGCCATGCATGCTTCATTCAAAGAGAATATTTTACAATGCAACTCAAAATCAACTACCTCTTAATTTATTCTTATAGGATCTATGTCCATCAAAATAAACACCAAAAACATGAATATTGCTTAGAACAATTTGTAAAACCAATATCTAGACCAAGACAAAAGAAAACTCAGCTAAACCAGTAACAAACTTGGAACTACTGAAACCTAAGAGTTCAAACATGGTGGCCTAATTCCTCGTTCGAAGACGGTTCGTTTAGTTCGCCTTAGGAGGATTGAGCTCATCCCAAGCTTGAATCCAGGTCTCCATGGCATCGGCCAGCTTCACAAAATACGGGTCGATTTTTCCGAGCTTCTCTCTAACCTGTTTGGCAAGTTCAATGTAACACTTTTGGACACTGGTTGAGTCCTTTGAAAGAGTGGCAGATTGGAAGAAAGGAATGATTTCTTCTTGCCAGAAGATGCCATTGTACTCTTTTTTCAGGTTCACAAAGGGGTTGCTAGCCTTACTGTGCCAAATATATGGCAACCCAGTCTTCACTCCCAATCCCAAGTGATCACAAATCACCTGAACCAAATCAAGAAAATGGAGTGAGATTCAGAACTGAGATTATGTCTGTGGGAGAAGGAAACGATAAGGGATAATTACAAAAACACCCCTACGGTTTAGCCTATTTACAAAAAAAAAATCATTTATCTTTTAAATTTACATATACAGTGATATACCCCTTAACATTTGTTTCTCTCTAACAAATCTTGAGGGGCATACTTGTCATAAATACAAGGGATAATTACAAAAACACCCCTAAGGTTTGGACTAATTACAAAAAAAACCGTTCTTTGGAAAATTACAAGAAACTTGAGGTTTGATTCCGTCTTACATTTTTCCTAGTGATTTTCGAAAACATTTCAAAAGAGCCCCTAACATTTGCAAAAATATTATAGTTACCCCTCTTAAATTTAAGACAAAACGAAACTTGAAGGTTTTTTTTGCAATTTCGAAACGTGTCTTGGTTTTTTTGTAATTAACCCAAACCTCAGGGGTGTTTTTGTAATTATCCCTAAATACAAATCTCAAAGGGGTGTTTGTAATACTATTGGGGGAATTTGTAACTGAAAACTTAT
Source organism: Rehmannia glutinosa (assembly GCA_016081115.2). Lineage (NCBI taxonomy): Eukaryota > Viridiplantae > Streptophyta > Magnoliopsida > Lamiales > Orobanchaceae > Rehmannia > Rehmannia glutinosa. The sequence goes on along the minus strand of CM071929.1, from coordinate 14,469,745 downwards.
TGGAGTTTTTTGCAATTAGGCCAAATCTCAGGGGTGTTTTTGTAAATACCTTTAAGGTTCAGTCTAATTGCAAAAGGCCAAACTTTAACAATCGTCAGTACCCTTTTATACTTTTTCTATTTTACAAACTGCCCTCTCAAGAGGGAGGTATTTGTTATACAAATACAAACTTCAAGGGTTGTCTACAATACCATAAGCTGGAGGAATTTGTAAATTTGAAAGATAACCGAGTTGTTTTTTTTATATAATTAAGCCAAATTAAAGGGTAAACAACACAAATTATATATACCTTGATGCACCAGCCAGCCCACATATCATCATATCGCCCAATTGGCTGACCATCTCCCATAAGGCCAAAATACATAGCAGGGCCGATAAGATCACGGTCGAATGCCAAATTCATGCCACACATGGGAAACAGGGTGCCCTTTGGTATCGTCAAAACTGCATCAACATACCTAATAACACAAACATGACAAAATCAAAATTCAAAAACCACACTTGAGAATCACATTTCGGATAATATCAAATAGACGATCATCGCCTAATAATTAAGGATGTTGCGTTATGTTACCTAGTGTTTCTTTCGAGAGGCTTGACAAGCTGTGTTGGAGCATCATAGTCAGGGATGTTCATCCAGAGGCCGTGAGAGACGGCCGTCGGCACGCCCTCTCTGAGACTGAAAGGGTATCCACGCACGAAATCCGCGCCTTCTCTGAAAGGATCATACAATGTGTTGAAGAAAAGTGGGGTTGATGGGCAGAGCAGATTCTTGATATGTTGTTGCAGGGCATTGATCTGCTGGCCAGAGGGTCTTTTGCAACCTGTTTTTTATCATTCATTCATTAGGCTTACAAAGCATGAACAACCTCAATGAGAGTATTGTGTGCTATATTTACATGAATATATTCTAATCATTACGATTAATGCATCCTTAAGGTGTATCATCAATGGACAATGGCGACGAAAAGAACTTTGGCAGTTCTGGTCATCGGATCGGGTTCATGTTTGGTTTCGGGTTGATTTTGGTTTATCCTCAAAACACATTGAAAATTAAGTGAAATATAATAACGTTTTACACACACTGGTAACATCGTGTCAAATTCGTGTTCGTGATTCTGTCAGTAACTTTAGATCGGGTTCGTGTCATGTCATTGATTGTCACCCCTAGCTAAATTGCAGTTTTGGTCCGTAGGAGGTTGGCAATACTGGTGCCGTGGAAATCACGAAGCCCCTTAATTTTCACAAAACTCTTGATTTCAGTTATTTGGCAACTTGAAATTTGATAATATGTCAGTAAAAATCCACATTTTCGGGCAAATTGCGGAAACCAATTTTGCATCCTCCAAATGAGTTTATCTCTTTTTTTGTCTCAATCAACATATGTACCAATTCACTTGAGGATGTCTACGTAAGCGAGATTGACTTTCACATTAGCGGATTTAGTTGAAAATGTAGACACGTGGAATATTTTTGGCAAAATTTCCAATTTCCGGAAATCAAAGGACTAAAATTGATAGTTTTTTTTTTAAATTGAGATTTTTTTGTCCATATTTGATATTGTCATCCCTAGTGTTCTAAAAATGGTTAGATGCTAGTGGGACGAACAGATTAGAGCTTAGCGCCTTGGTCAACATTGGGCGGGACCTTGTCGCTAGGGCGGACAAGGCGTGCCTAACGCCTATTTTGGTCATCCCTGTCGCTAGGGTACTAAATAACAATTTAGCCAAACTTTTACTATTCTCTAATTACTAAAAAACTAGAATAAGAAAACAAAACTTACAAAGCAGTCATCATCAATGGTGAAGATATACTTCTTCTTCGAGACCATATACCCAAAGCACCGACAAGCCGAGTCCTTGAACGAAATGCAGGAGGACTTCGGGCCGAGAATTTTATTAATATCGTTCCGATTGTAAAGCTCGTAATCGAAACCCTCGGGCACCTTGATCGTCTTCGTCGGATCGCCATCTTGGACTATGATCAGATGGTACGGCTCGAAGAACGGCCTCCACATTTCTAAGAAATCGAGGTTTCGGATCGTCGGTATCACGATGTCGAGCTCGTCTTTCAGCGGCGGTGCTGCGGTTGCCATGGCGGCGGCGGAGGAAAAACAGAGAGAGAAAAAGGGGGAGTTTTCAGAGGAAGAAGCGTGATGTGAAGTGTGTGAGAGCGTGTTTTTGGTGAAGGTAAAGGCGTTATTATAAGGGGGGAGAAAAGCGCGGGAACGGTGGGAACGGCCCACTTGAGGCGGGGGGAGGTGTCTGGCTGGAGGGATTTAATGTATGGTTATGGATTGAATGTTTGTGGTTAAGTTATTGACCCGATTTTAATGGGGTGCCTTTTGCTATTTTTTTATTTATTTACCTTTTTTTTTGGTTTTGTTTTTAGGGGTGATTTTGAAATTTCCTTGTCTGATTTAATTTAAGGGTTAATTACAAAAACAACCCCGAGAAAAACCCAGAGATATTTAATTACAAGAGAAAAATCTCATATTTGATTATGTCTTAAATTTAGGAGGGTAATTTTAGTATTTTTACAAGTGTTAATGGGGGGTTTTTTTATGTGTTTTTTTATTTATGAAGAAAAAAATTTAAGACGAAATCAAACTCTAAGGTTTGCAATTTAAAAAAAAAATTGGGTTTTATTGTAATTATCCCAAATGTTAAGGTGTTTTTTTTTTTTGTTTTTTTGGTAAGTATGCTTTGATTTATGGAGGAGAATTCACGCGACAAGTATAGTACGTGAAAATTCATGCTATACTCAGTGTGTGTGTTTTTTTTTTGTCGAACGATAGAATTTTATTATAACAACTCAAAACTAAAATTACAACTACAATCGTAGCCAACGGGCTAAGAGCCGACAAGACTAACTAAGAGCCAAGCGGGGAATTGGTAAAACTCTAAGGTTTAAGACGAAATCAAACTCTAAGGTTTGCAATTTAAAAAAAAATTGGGTTTTATTGTAATTATCCCAAATGTTAAGGTGTTTTTTTTTTTTGTTTTTTTTGGTAAGTATGCTTTGATTTATGGAGGAGAATTCACGCGACAAGTATAGTACGTGAAAATTCATGCTATACTCAGTGTGTGTGTTCAACGTATGAATTTTAGTGGGAGTATGTAATTGGTCATTTATGAAAAAATAATTATGCTTTTTAAAAAGTGTGTGTGTTCAACGTATGAATTTTAGTGGGAGTATGTAATTGGTCATTTATGAAAAAATAATTATGCTTTTTAAAAACATGTTTTAAGCTGTTTGACTAAAACTTATAATCACACCTCATTTAGTGAGGTATTTGGTTATTTTTCAAAATAACATGATTCTCATATATGGAAAAATGAAGTGATCCCCATAAATGTTAAAAAAAAGGATAATTGAACTTGAAAATAACTAAAAATATATATTTTTAAAAAATATTTTTGTTATAAACAAATGGCAAACTCTAAATTTCAACCAATTATTATATTTTTGTTTTTGAAAAATACGATGCAAAAAATAGATATCGCGTTTAAACTAAATATAGGAGGAGTTACGAGGTCCATATGAGGTATTGAGGCTTTTATTTGATGAACTATACTGACCTTTCAACAGTTTTGTGAGGGAAATCAATTTTCTAACTTTTGCATTTTTCATATTTTTAAATAAAATAGTAGCACTTTTCAACTTGGAAAGAAATTTTGGAAAAAATGTTTGCGTTCGAAAGCAACATCACTTTCAATCGATCGTTAAAAGCTTATTTGAGCTCGGTTCGTTATATTCGTTAACATAATGAACTAAGTTTGAACACAACTTTTCATTTGATAAGATGTAATGCTCGGCTCGAGCTCGAATCGATTGAAAGTCAATAAAATGTGTAAAAATATGATGTTACTCGAACTTGATTCGATTAATAATCAAACAAAGCTCAAACATTATTTTTGAAATTCGATTAAAATTCAAACAAGCTTAACAATAATATTTTCGGTTTGACTCGACTCATTTACACCTCTAAGTAAAGGTTACGAGTATTTAATTACATTCAAAGTTAGATGTTTGCGTTTAATTATCCAATTGTGAAGTTACAAGTTACTTTCACATTGTATTTGGATTCAAGATTTTAATGAGGAAATGAAAAGGCATGAAAATACGAATTCCATCACTTTTTTATTTTTATTTTTGGGTGGGGTCGCCATAAATAAACATCAATATTGCAATAAAGTATCATATATGGAGAAAATTAAATTATAATGCGGAGAGTCATAATTGTACAATATTCTCTTCATGTTTTATTACAGTCAAATGAAGAATCAATTTTGCTTTGCATTTTCTTTCAAAATTCAATATCAAACGAATTAATAAGGGTCAATTCATACTTTTCCAAACTGACATGAAATAAATACTATTATGAAAAATAAAATAAATTGAATAGCTTGGAAAATACTACAAGTATAACGTGCATACTTGATTCTTAATACCTTCACAACCTAACGTTAGTTCATTAATTTGCACCTCCGAACAATGGCGGAGCCAGGAGACCCTAACAGGGTGGGTCGGATAGAAAATCCGAAAAAAATAATACAAATTATAACTATTTTTTTTAAAAAAAAATCTCACTCATTTTCTTTTAAAAGAGGACTGGGCCAGGCCAAAGTTGACTCAGCCTTGGATCCGTTAGTGCATGTGCCTCCAAACAAAGACTTTTTCACCCCCCAAAATCCTTAAAAATAACTAAAAATCGATACTAATTGAGGATTAAAATATCATATAATTTGTATAGTCAATAAATTGAGCATTCTTCAAAACCTCTTAGTACGGCACAACTCATAATCGTAATGGCATTACTATTAAAACAAATATTTTAAATTAATTATTAATAAGAGTTAGTTGAATCATCCACAACAGTCAATTAGAATAAAGCGAGACTAATCCAGTAAATATAAAGATATAAATCCATTTACAACATATCGATAAATACTTTGTATTATGTAAATTCACCAATTTATTTTAGGCAAAAACTTGCGTGAGACGGTCTCACGGATTTAGATCCGTGAGACGGAGCCCTTACACAAAGTTTTAAAGGTTTTTTTTTTTCAAATTTTATTTTTTTAGGGTTTATATTTGTTTTTTTAGGGTTTATTTTGTTTCTTTAGTTTATTTTTAATTGATTTGGGTTTTTAGGATTTTTAGTTTTTTTTAGGGTTTATTTTTATTTTTTGGGTTTATTCTTCATGGTTCATGTTTTTAAGGTTTATTTTTTTTTCTTCATGGTTCATGTTCTCAAGACGGAGCCCTTAGGAGGTTTGTATCACGGATTTAGATCTGTGAGACTATCTCACAAGAGACTTGCTCTTTATTTTATTCATAAACCTCTACATTTTGTTAGGTCTTAGTAACCCCCAAAATTGAATAGACTAAAAATTCCCTTTTATTTCAAAATGTAACGAATAATTACCCTAACACCAAGCCCAAATCCCACATCAGTTTCCTACTTAAAGTTACACATCTTTAAAACAACTTTGAAGTGAGAAAATTAGTCAATTGTGGAGCCTGGAGGGTGTGGGGCTGGGGTTTGCACGCGCTTTGTAATGAACCCTAAATACTCTCTGGTAACAGAGTTATAACATGGGGGTTGTTTCTCCGGCGCTTTGACCCCCTTCCAATGCTAATAAACGCCGATGCCCGTGCGCGTGTAATCACTCCAGAGTAGAATTACCCCCTCGAGTGGTTAGAAGGTGGTGCTGCTTGCTTACGTGATGTACACGTGGTTAGCGGTCACTGGTTGTCCTCGCCATTCAAGCACCCTCATTTTTTTTATTTGTAAATGACCTAGTGATCTTTGTTAAGTTTTAATGTTTTTTAATTTATTTTCTCTGTCAGTTTAATTGTATAGTTAGTAAATTTTAGTAGACAGGAAAGTGATTTACTTATAGCACACTTAAATATAAAAATATTTGATTTATATTATATACTTTGAGGAATTTTATTATTTGAAATTCATGAATAAAATTTGGAATTTCCCTTTTTTATATATCGGGTAAAATTACGTTGCATGCTATTTAAATTTTTAACAAGTTATTATTCCTTTTTTGGTTCAAACTTAAATTTGGTTACTGATTGACGGATTGAGTCGATATGAGTTGAACTTAAGTAGTTTGATAATTTTACAGTGTTTTTACAATTTTCTTTCTAAATCGAGTTGAACTTGAGTTGAGTTTCAACTTATATTGGAAAAAAAATTCGAACAAGCCTAATTTATTTTTAAACATCAAACTCAACACAAATTTTTTTAACAATCAATCCCGAGGTAAGTATGAAAATAATTTAATGTATTTTTCATATGAAACCATTCTTCTATAAAAGGGGATTGTCACTACAAGAAAATTCCAGTTTACCGACAGAATTTACCGATAGAAACAATTTTGTCACTAAATTTTACAATTACCTACAGAATACCTACAGAATAAAAAATATCATTTCCTCCCAAATTATACCAACAAATTACCGACAGATTACCAACAATTTTTCAATTACCGACAGATTTTCTGTAGGTATTTACCAACAATTTTAGATTCTGTAGGTAAATATTTTACCTACAATGATTTTACCTACAATGATTTTACCTATACTTTACAATTTTTTTAACATTTACCTACAGATTTTTATGTAGGTAAAGCGGTTTTTTTTCTTGTAGTGTGTGATTGTATGGTTTTAGGGCTTATATTTCGAAATTCGAACCAAAGAAATATTTATGCAAAATTATTTTTGATACTTGATAGCTTAATTAATCCACACATCTGATGTTAGGCCCAATTACAGTCTGAATGGTGTTTTTGTAATTGAATCCAATAAATTATGCAATTGTTCAAATTCCACTACAACTTCTGTTTTTAATATTTAGTTGATGTTTAAAGAGTTTTTAATTTATATCATTTGATTTATTGTAATTGTACTTAATATAAGAAATAAAATACTCAAGAGGCAAAAATTCGATTCAACTCTATTCATATGCATGCATGTTCATTAAAAGAGATTTTAGATTACTTTATTTCACATTTAAAAGAGATTACATTGTTGGATTTTTTTAAAAATACAAATCCTAGGAAGGAAGGTGCTAATCAACTAGGTGGAATCGAACCCGACACATGTATGAGTTTTATATTCCCACTATATTATTGAAATAAGTTATTTCATTTGTAAACTATCAAAAAGCAAATAAATACACTTTTCGAGTAATCAAAATTCAACTAAATTTGATAATATAATTTCCAAAACTCAAGGTTTTAGATTTTCCAATATAAGATTTTCATGCACAAGGGCGGAGGGAGGAGGGGCATTTTCTAAAAAAAAATTATACTAGAAATCTTTTTTAATTTTTTTAATTATAATTTATATAATTTTTTATTTGACCCACCTCGTTTTAGTGTATCGGTGCACACCAAATTTATTACTAACTCCACTCTTGTTCATGCACAAAAAAGTAATTGAAGTGGCAGAGTAGTTATATTTAGTTCTAAATAGCAAATGTCAAATTAATTTATTTCTTAATTTATAATTTATTTTGATGATACCCGAGCCGAGCTGTGAGAAATTAATCCGCGTCATCAGTCTGACACATATCCGAGTAGGCGACCTGCGGGTGACGTCAACAATGATGTGCGACGACACGTCACGGATCGGGCTCGCCATTCAAAGCCCAACCGCAACCACCGCCGAGCCGAGCCGAGCCCCGAGCCCCGAGTCCAAAATGTCGGCGGGGAAACGCATGCGCGAGTTGATTCATAGAAGTAATCACATGCCCATGCTTAACACTTTATTGGTATCAGAAACTGCCACATGTCAGAGAATTATGAGGATAAGTCGACAAGTGGCAAGTTTTGGCTGACATGCACAACTATAGAGGGACATGTGTCGATTCTTTAACTATTTTATTAATTAATGAATAGTTAGTGCAAAGATGACTATTGTAAACCACTTACTCAAAGGGGTATAAAGAGTGTGAAAAGGGAAAAAGAAAGGAGAGGCAGTTGTAACAAATTATAAGAAAGACCGACCCCAATATTTAAAACAAATGAGAATACAAAAAAAGGCATAATTAGCGAGAAATAAATATACGTTACGCATGTTTTCATTTCCACGTGTTAAACCTTTTACATATTTTCGCTTGTTGACCAAAACGCACGTCAACAAATTGGCGAGAAGAAGGAGGGTCCGTATTGGTCGATCAGGAGTTCGATCAAAAGCAAGTGAAATAAAAACCAGGTAAAGTTTGACGTTTAACCTTTTGATAATAGACAAAAATGAGTCAACAATAGAAATGCCCGTTTAATCAAGAGCAACATTTGAACAACCAACCTGGCGGACTACGAATGGCCACAATATGCTCCAAAGGCGGGGAGCACTACTTTATTTCCTTTTGCTCGGCTAATTGCCAACCCAACTTTTGTACAAAAATGAACCAACTTATATCACAAACTCTCGCTACCACAAACTCTCAAGCACCTCATCCACTCCTTGCAAATACTAACCCACTCAACCCACAACTAAATGTTAACTTTAATCCTCAAATTCGGACTTCCTCATCACGAAGCCGAAGCGATTCGGGTAATGAACAACATGTCGTCGTGACGAGAAGGCGGCGGAAGACGAGGAGGAGCAAAGTCGTATAAGCGCGAGTCATTTCCGGAGCAAACGCGACATTGTCATGCCCACTCGGTGTTCGCCGGACGACCGGGAGTTGATCCCTTTCGCCCGGCTCGATCGATAAGTTCCGGCTCGGGTTTAGGATGAACGGGAGCGGCTCGGGTCAATCGGGTCCAAGGCCCTAGCTTATGGCGGGAACGAGATGTAGAAATACACCGCTGCGTCGTCGTCACAACGCAATTGGAAGGTGGTCCGGATGACGAAACGATCTCGAAAGGCCGCCCCAAGTAATGAGCGGCCAATTTGTTGGTCGCCATTTTCCCTGGAATCTGGCGACCCGTTACCGCCAAAGTTGAAAATCCCCGGTCGGTCTCTATAATGGGAAACCGACCCGACCACTCACGTTCACAAGTACTTAGCATGGATGGAACTATACGACCCAAGCGATGACATCCTCTCGCAGGCTTTCCCCCGACTTTGGGCGACCGAGCCCACCGTTGGTTTAGGACCCCGCCGCAGGGGATCCATTCAAGCATGGGGGATCGGCCTCCGCCTTTACGACACATTTCTTAACGTCCAAAGTCCGAGTCGTCGCGCTAAAGACTCCTCGTAAACATCAAAAAGGGAAGGGAGCCCTAAAAAGTTATATTTTCGGTTCAATAAACAAGTTCGAGAGATGGAACCGGTGTCGGATGACGCCATTTTGATCGCGACCATGCCATTTGGACTAGCCCCGAGACTTGGTTCAATTACTCCATCCACGAATCGGGCGACCTCGTGCAAGAATTTCTAGTCCGCGCGGAACGCCATATTTGTGCGGAAGGAAGAAGCCATGGCAAGTAACCGCCCGAGCACCGGCAAGGGGTAAGAAAAGACGGAAGGAAAGAACCAGTGGTTGGGCGGGTCGGGTCGATTCGGCCGTTCTCGGAAAACCCGACCACCGGATTTAGGGCTCGCCAAGAGGCGAGAGCCGAAGTCGCTGAAAGATACTTTGACCCACACTCCATCGGCCCATATGGAATGAATCTGGTCTCGAATTTGTTGCCTCCGGCTCGGCCTCGAAAATTGAGCCATCAAAATTAGATTCGCGTCGATTCTGCGCTATCATAAATCGATAGTCACGATCATCGACGAGTGCCGAGATCTAATTAGGGAAATTATGCGGGTTGTTCGGCAGGCGGTCTTAAAAGGTACGTTCATGAGCTACCGCCCCACCCAGATCGACTCAAGTGTCGGCCGAGCGCGTAATCAATCCGGCTCTCTCGCCGCCACCCCGGTGAAAACCGGGGAGGAGATCCTCATGATGTCAAGTGTCGGTCGAATCAATACCAACACTGAGAGAGGATAGACGCTCCAACGGGGAAAAGAAAAGCCGATGTTAGATAGGCAACCAATGCCGAAAGACAAGTTCGGGTGGCGGAAATCAAGGAAGGCCAACCCACCGCCACTTTGTGTTCTCGGATGCGGATGCCGACCAGGTGGTCCATCCTCATTCGACCCTCCGGTCATCACCGCACCGATTTTGGGTATTTAGGTGCATAGAATTTTGATCGACACCGGAAGCTATTCGTCGATCATTTATGTCCGAGCATTTCAAGATTAAACGTGGATGATAGTTATATCCGCCCATGTAACGATAGATTCGGGGTTTGGAGGAGGAAGGATAGTCGCCGGGAAGTTGATTTACCCATCCAAATGGGACAAGGTTTGCATAAACGGATGTCGTCATGACAACATTCAAAATAATCAATGCCGATTGAGTACAATGCTATCATTGGGAGGCCATTGCTTTATCATATAAAAGCGGCCGTTTCAATATATCATTTTTGTATGAAATTCCCAACATCCGATGGCGAAGCTATACATAAAGGGAATCAAAGGGAGTCACGAGAGTGTTCTCTCAAACTCCGACCGGTGGAGATTAACGTGGCGAACAAGGGCAAACCCGGTGGAACCACACAAGATAATCCCTTACCTGGGCGGGGAGTCCGAGAAAGTGGTGATCGTTCGGGAGGATAATCCAGTCGTCGGCACAGGAAGGAGCTAATGATGGAAGAAGGCGGCCGCAATCAAAACGAGCCGGGCGAAGATTAATTGCCCCCGCAAATCAAGGAGAGGCAGAGCAAGAAAAGAAAATGAGCGGAACGATGTAGAGAACGAGTTGATACAATCAATGTCGGAAGGCAGCGAGGGGCACCAACTACGTATTGGTCATGATCTCCCGAGAACCATATCGAAGCGAGTTGATCGAGTTTTGGGAAATAATCTTGCGTCTTCGCATGGACTCACGCGACGACATGCCCGGAATTGACCCCAGTATGCGTGCCACCGCCTCAATATTGATCTAACGTTCCGCCTGATCATCGAGAAAAGCGCGCAAACTCGGCCCCGATAGGCGCAAAGACTCGAGATCGAGGTTAACAAGCTACTAGACAATCAATTCATCAGGGAAGCCCTCTATCCCCGATGGGTCGCCAATCTGTTTTAGTAAAGAAAAGCGATGGCGGTGGCGCTATGCGTGGATTTTACCGACCTCAACAAAGCATGCCCTAAGGACGGTTATCCATTGCCAAATATCGATTACATGGTGGATGCCACGGAGACCACGGCCGATGAGCTTCACGGATGCATACTCGGGTTACAACCAAATACGGATGCACCAGGAAGATGAAGAAAATACCTCATTCTTCTCTCGCCGAGGAATTCATTCTACAAGATGATGCCCTTTGGATTGAAGAATCTTTGCAAAAGTGCGACCTATCAAAGGTTAGTAAATAAGATGTTTGAGAAAATGATAGGTCACACTATGGAAGTCTATGTAGATGACATCTTTGGTAAAATCATTGACATGTCCGATCATCTAAACGATCTTAATAAAATGTTTGTTGTTTTGAGAGAGTACAAGATGATGTTAAACCCGAGAAAGTGCACATTTGGGGTCGGGTAAATTTTGGGGTATATGGTCACCAAAGGGGAATCGAAGCTAACCTGGACAAAATAAAAGCCATCACCGACCTAGAATCCCCAAACTCGTAAAAAAAAAGGTACAAAGCCTAACAGCCGATTGGCCGCCCTTAACCGATTTGTTTCTCGGTCCACAGACAAGTGCAAACCTTTCTTTGAAATTATAAAGAAAAGCAAAATTTCGAGTGGACCGAGCAAGCCTGATTGCCTTTGAATCCCTCAAACAACACCTATCTTCAATCCCTATATTACAAAAAACCGACCCGAGGGAGGACTTGTATTTGTACTTGGCGGTATCCGAATACGCCATCGGTTCGGTGTTAATCAAGGCTAGATGGCTCTATTCAACATCCGATTTATTACACAGTCAAAGCGTTACATGATCCGAAGCTCCGCAGTCTACCAATGGAAAAGTTGGCTTATTCATTAATCATCGCGCGCGAAACTCCGTCCATATTTCCTAGAACACAAGATTATAGTATTGACGAACTATCCGTTGAAACAAGTGTTACAGGCACGATACTGGTCGGATGATTAAGTGGCCGTCGAACTTCGGCCAATTTGACATTATATACGAACCACCTCTTTGCTTGATAAAAGGACAGGCTTTAGCCGATTTTGTGGCAATTCACGTCTTCCATACGATTGAAAGTCATGGAAGACCAAGAATGGAAATTATTCGTTGATGGCTCTTCCACTACAAGCCGGCGGCGGCGGAATCGTGATAATCGATCCAAATGAAAAATGCTCTTTGCTCGGCCGTACGATGTCGAGTTCCCGCAACGAACAACGGCCGAATATGAGGCGCTCTAGCGAGATTAGATATGGGCCTCTATGGGCCTAAAACAACTATTGGTGCACAGTGACTCTCGGTTGGTCGTTCACCAAATCAACGGTGAGTATGAAGTGAAAGAGCAAAAAATTGCACGATATTTGGATTTGGTCAAGAAGAGGTTATCACACTTTAAAACAAAAGTCTTACATGTGCCCCGAGCCGAGAACATGCAAGCAAATGCCTTAGCTCGGCTCGGCTCGATCCAGGGCGGATGCCATCACGGATGTCACTATCACACAATCATCCAATATTTAGAGAAAGGAGTTCAACGAAAACAAAGCCGAGGCCGTAACACTACGAACTCAAGCGGCTCGGTTTTAGTAGTAGACGGCATGCTATACAAACGAGGATACTCCATCCCACTCTCTACGTTGCGCTTTCCGAGACGGATGCAGATTATGCACTTCGAGAGGTTCATGAGGAATATGCGGCAACCACGCCTGGGGCCAAACATTGGCCTATAAATTAATACGGCAAGGATACTCTGGCCATCCCTAAGAAAAGACGCAACAGAGCACCGTCCAAAAGATGTGAGAGGTGCGGTGATTTGCACCACAGTCGGATATCATCCTGAGCGACTTACTTCCGTATTTAGCCCATGGCCGTTTGCCAAATGGGGAATGGACCTCATCGGACCACTACCCATGGCAAAGGGCGTCAAGTATGCCGTCGTGGCGGTGCATTATTTCACAAAATGGGCGGGCGGAGCCTCCGCAAAAATAGATGAAGAAAAGGTTGTGAGCTTTGTATGGAAATCTATTATCGTAGATTCGGGATACCACATTCGATTGTTACGAGGACAATGGGAAAGCGATTCGACAAATCAGAAGGTTTTAAAATTTTGTGAAGCTTTTCGCATAAAAACTATTTCTCAACTCCATACCACCCCGGTCGAGCGGACAAGTTGAGGCCGTTAATAAAATACTCAAGTATACCTTGAAGGCGAGATTGGAGAGTCTAAAGGCAATTGGCGGATGAACTACCCCGTACTATGGTCATCTGAGCACGACACATCGGCGGCCACCGGAGAAACACCTTTTCTTTAGCTTATGGGAGTGAGGCGGTGATTCTGTCGAGATAGAGCCCTACCTTCGTAATTGCAAATTTTGAAGTTAAGAATGAGTAGCGCTCGCCCGAGCCGAGCTAGACTCTTTCAAGAAAAAAAGGTGCGATCTTGAGATGAAAAATGCGATGTATAAACAAAGGAGTGAAAGGTACTACAATTCGAAAGTAAAGGAAAGAAGATTTGGTCGGCGATCTTGTATTGAAAAAGATAACGGGCATTCAACCCAACCCATTGAAGCTTGACCTGGGGAGGGCCCATTTTGGGTCACCCACGTCTTATCCGGTGGGCGTACCCGGTTAGAATATTTGAGTGGAGAAAAATTTATGCATCCATGGAATGTAGCATACGAAGCGGTATTATCAATAAAGACCTCGATCTATGATCCGGATAGGATTCCAAAGAATTATCCTTTCATTTGGTATTTCGTGAGCTCTCTAAAGGAAAACGGAGTTTTTACTCACCACGGCTAAAGACTCGATTCACGCACCGAGCACAAAATCAAGACTTCGGTTACGCACCGAGCACAATATAAAGACTCGATTCGCACCGAGCACAATATAAAGACTCGATTACGCACCGAGCACAATATAAAGACTTCGATTACGCACCGAGCACAAAATCAAGACTTGGTTACGCATCGAGCACAATATAAAGACTTGGTTACGCACCAAGCACAAAATCAAGACTTGGTTACGCACCGAGCACAAAATCAAGACTTGGTTACGCACCGAGCACCAAAATAAAGACTTGGCTATGCACCGAGCACTGAAATCAAGACTTGGTTACGCACCGAGCATAAAGTGAAGACTTGGCCACGTACCAAGCACAAAATAAGGACTCGATTATGCGCCGAGCGCAATAAAGACTCGGTTCATAAACAAAATTTCAAAAACAAAATAAAGGACAGGTTTATATACCGAGTACAAGAATCAATTAAGGCGAGCAAATCCCCTTATTCAAGACAAAACCGAGCCCCTTACTGGGGAATATAAAAGGAAAAAGAAGGACAGGCAACAATCTTACAAAAAGGAAAGAACCGAGCATCTACAAAAAGCTTGAAACACATACACAGTAAGGAAAATAACAATTCATTTCTACTTCAAAAATATTTACATAAGGAGGCGGGAGCCCATTACATCTCGAGGCACGAAGCCAAACTACTTACCTAGGGGTACATATGAAAGCATCAAGAGCAGGGGCGGAATTTCGACGGCACCACTAGAGCCGACTTCTTCCACGTCCGGGAGGAGAGAGCCCTGCGCATTAGAAGCTCCCGGCAAAGTTCGGCCGAAGGGTATCGAGATCGGCCCTCGGGAGGGCCGAGATCTTCCTCAGGCCGAGCGGCCAGACGCCGCCCTTAATCAAATCAAGAATTTCTCGGAAGTCGGTCGCATGGCCACAAAGTTAACATGAATGCATACTCCTCGGAGTCTTTGTAAGCTTTAACGGCCTCTCTACGAACTTTCGTTTGCCGCCAGGCGGTTTCTTCACCTCACTGCGACATCGGCTAGACGCCTCTCCATTTCTCGGCCGGCGGTGGCGGCAAAGACGTTCCGGGCGACCTTAACCCCGAGCTCTTCTTCCTTTGCGGGCCGATCTCGCTCTGCGCCGGCCCTCACAGCAGTCTCTCTCTCGTAGTTGGCCCGAGCCGTAGCCTCATCCGCTGAGTTTTAAAAGATTCTTGTACCCTCGGAGGGTAGCATGGCCTCCTGCAGATCCCCGTGCCGCCTTTCCGGTCAAGATATTTTTTCTCACTCGCGGAGTCCCCCAACCGCATGCCATAAGAGCCCAATCATCCGCCCGGACATGGCCATGGCATATCTGAATTTGTTCTTGGCTTGATCTCCGGCGCAGAATTGCTCGATACCTTTTGTCCGGCACGAGCCGAACACTCATCGTGGCCCGACTGCTCCGGTAAGACTCGTTTGCTCTGCAGGCGTGGGCACGTGAACGAATTCCACAAACCATCGAGGGCGTAGTCCAATCATTCCTCGCAATATTCATCCCTCACTTGATTTGGAGGGATGAAGTGACCTTCCCTACCGAGGTCATCCAGAAAAGTTCGCGGACCTCCTCTTTAGGGGGTGACATTCGGGATGTTCGGTCACAGATTCGACCAACCCCTTCTTGGCCCCGATCGGGCTCATCCATCACAATTCCTCCTCTTCTCCTTTGAAGAGGAGGTTGCACCGCCTCGGCACCCCATCGCCAGGACGCGTTTATCGCCCGGATATCTTCTCTCCGAGCCGCCTCCACATCCGCAGTTGATCGGGGCAGCCGCCCGAGTTCGCCGCGGCCGTGTTCCTCACGCTGAAGACGCACGCAAAGTTTCTAAGCCACATCCCGCACAAAGCAACCACCGTTAGAAGATCAAAAGAAAAACAAAGATGTTTCAAAAGGAAATGTGAAAAACATAAGTGTTTACCTCGGACCGCCGACGCACTCGCGCTCTGGAGTCTCGTGTTGCCCCTACGGGCGCGGATGATCTCCGCCCACGTGGTGGCCGTCGCGAGGGACGGCGTAGCTCGCTCTGTCTCACCGGCCGCTCCCCGGGAGAACGGGCCGCATCTTCATTACCGGGAGGTTCGGTTGAGGCTCTCTCAACCTCTACCTCCCCTCGGCCCACTCGTCCCGAGCCGCCCCCCCGTCCTCGGGGTCGTGGGCGAGCAGGCCTCAAACCAAACAAGTGCGGCTAAGTTGGCCTGTAGCCAACCTCTCAATCCGCCTATCCATTATGCGCCCGAGCCTGGATGTTTTCGAGCCTTCGAATAAAAAGGTGACCGACAGAGGCCCTCGACGCCCTGGTTCCCTATAAAGGTGAAAAAAAAAGACAATTACAAAAAGGAAACAATAAACAAAGCAATGGAGAGGAAGGAAAAAGGTAAATTTACTATAACCAAAAACAAAATTTGATGGAGGATGAAGAACGGTCTGCCTCCCTTTCTCCATCTCCCACGCGAGCTTGCCCAAGCTCACCCAAAACTATTTATCCTTCCACTCCTTGCAGAGAAGAAGGAGACCTTCTACTAAACCGTCCGGATACGGTCCAATTCAGACATAATACCACCCTGACGGTGACTTCGAGAT
Source organism: Rehmannia glutinosa (assembly GCA_016081115.2). NCBI lineage: Eukaryota > Viridiplantae > Streptophyta > Magnoliopsida > Lamiales > Orobanchaceae > Rehmannia > Rehmannia glutinosa. Next base: position 14,453,174 of record CM071929.1, on the reverse strand, counting down.
GAAGGAGTTGCTCGCCATACAAAGAGCTCGTTCATCTCCTTAAATTGGGGCGAGGATACTTTTCCAGTGTGAAACATCACCAGGAGGCCGATGATCCCGCCCAAGAAATCGGTGCACACTGGGCTGATGCACGCCCCACTTACAAAACCACCGCGTAAAGCCGGCAAGTGGAAATCTCAAACCGTATAAAAGGTGGGGGCAATAAATTTATGCAACCTGGCCCGGTGGGTATCGGGAACTTCCGTGCCGTCCCGCACCAAAAAATTGATACCACTGGAATACGGTCACTCCACGAACTCATCCACCTCCCAATCATTAACATGCTCGGATATCGCTTATATCACC
>CM071929.1:14408263-14452729 GCA_016081115.2 Rehmannia glutinosa | reverse complement strand
TACACCAATTTCAATTTTTTAGTGGTGAATAAGATCATAAATTAATCACATGGATAAGGGCATGATGAGATTTTAAGAGAAACAATTATGAGAACTAATTATTTTTTAATCTTAATTTTGACTAAAGAAATCCCAAACTAATAGCAAAAATAATTAAGAAAAATACCTCAAATTTAGTAAGCAAGTTCTTCTTGACAACCATCTAAATATTGTTCTCAACTCTTTACTAGAAAAAGAACTCGCTTTAGTATGATAAATTCTGTGGAAGTTCGCATAAACTCTTTTTGCATTTATACATTTTCCCAATTCTTGATTTAGGATGGTGAATCAAAACATATATTCACATATTTTTTCGTAAAAAAAAATGTTATGTGTTTATAATTTATATAAACCATCAAAAGCAAAAAAAAAAAAAAAGTACGCAAAAGTACGTAGTTGAAGTTGATGTAGTAGTACCTTGCATTCATAATTCGTGCCAACTTGTTTGTGAGGTGTATGTTGTTCATATCTAGCGAGAATTGTTTCCATGCTGCAATATCAAAGAGCAATAGATATATATGTAGGGCACAAGTAAACACACAAAGATGCATTTCAAACTATAAAAGTCTGAACCCCACGGGTTGGTCGATGGTTGAGGGGTTATAATTGCAACCTGAGGTCCGAGGTTTGAATCCTAACCAATGCAAAAAAAAAAAAAAAAAAACTATAACAGTACTGAAATGTAGTACTTAGCATTATTCTTTTTTTTCTTTTGAATCCCAAATTTACACGCTTCTACGCCCGACTATATGACAAAGAACATGAGCTATAACTTCTCGTATATGCATAAAACTTCAAATAGATGCTTTTGGTAAACAATGAACCTTCGTGGAGTCGCACTTTCGAAAACACTTACTATAATATTTATTTGAATAAATGCAGCAATTTGCATATCAAAGTTTTGGTTATTATATTAGACAATAAGCTTAGTACTTAGTAGTATAGTCATATTTGTATTTATCTGTCCACCCAATATAGAAAATTGAAGACCTCAAATAACTTTATCTTGTAGGTTTTAGAGTAATACATGTCGATAATTTGCCAACTGAAGAAATTTAATTAAAAAAATTGTTGACATGAAAATTTGTAAGCAGCCATGTACGAGGAGTCAATGCTCCAAAGTTCCGCCTCACAAATGCAAATAAGCTGTAATAAGAAGAAAAAATAAATGGTTAATCTTCAATTCCGATAGGGTTCACTTTGGTCTCCGAGTCACAAACACAAACACAAACACAAACCCAGAAATTTTGTGATTCACATGAATAGTAACTAACATATGTGATATTTTCTACGATGGACACATAATTTGACACAAATCTGACGTGATGTTACCGTCTGTCTAAAATCATAGTTATCTTATATTTTGCCTAATTTTATATGTGCTTCCTTGTCCCAAAAAGATAGACTATCTTTCCTTTTTCGTCTGTCTCAATTGATAGGTTTGCTTCCTTATTGAGAGTATTAATTACAACAATATACTAAATTACGCATATTTAATTCAGTTTGAATGATATGTCACCATTTAATGCAGGGGCAAAATAGAAAAAAATATGAAAAAAATTATAATCTCAATTATATTTATTATGTTTTCTTAATACGTGTGTTTCTACTTGTCTATGAAAATGACCCGAAATTGACCTAAAATTGAACAAAGATACGACTCTCTGTCCACTGACCCGAATTGACATCCCTAATTGTGAAAGACTTCAAGAGGGAGTAAATTGAAATTATCCTTGACAGGCACAGCCCTCAAGAAAAACATGAAACATGATCCAAAATCTCATAATATCATAAAAATTCGCAAAAACACAAATTAAATCTCTACAAAATTCGATAAAATAAAATAAAAAGAAAATTTACCTGGAATGAGTAGAATACTCGAAGAGCTTTCCTTTGGGAGAGAAAACAATCAAAGCAACATCAGCATCGCACAAAATCGAAATCTCACGAGCCTTTTTCGACAAACCAGATCTCCTCTTCGATAAGGTCACCTGTCTGCTAATTTTATCCTCGATCCGTTTCAACTGAACCCTACCTCGCCCCATTTCTGACGAAGACGAACTATCGATTTTATTTTCTTAAAATATTGAAGATTAAGAAAAGGTATTTGCAAATGTATAAGCTTATTGAAGACGCAAAACCCTAATTTTTATGGTTCGCACAAAACAACAAATAAATAAAATAGAAGCAAAGCAGCTACTGTAGGTGGATTTTTTTATCCTGGCATTATATGGTGATTTCTACTTTGGTTAAGTGATATCCATTAAAGCATATGTTCTATCTTTATCTGTTTGTATGGTTTTATATGTATTTATATATATATATTTATACACACACACACATCTCAAGGGTACTGTTTGGTGTTTGGTGAGGGTGAGGGGGAAGGGTTGGGGCTGTGGAAGCAGGGTTTGTTAATTAAAATAATAATTAATAAATATATGGAAGAAATAAAAAAATACATAATTTTGTTCAAGGTTCGAGCTTTAAAAATTGTGTTTTGATTGAATTGATTATTAATAGAATCAAATTTGGACGAATTTTAATCCAATCGAGTCCGAGTAGTATTTTTCTACAAATATATTATTGTTTTTTACTAATCTGGTCGAGTTTGTGGAACTTTACATCTTACAATAAGAGAAAAAAGTGTATTGAAACTTAGTTTGTTATGTTAATGGATCGACCGAGTTCAATTTAGGGGGAATCTAAATAGGAACTACAACCTTGTAGGCCGGTTCCTAGCTACCAAAAACCGTAGAACCGCAGGTTGAAACCGATGATTTTATTTCATGGGTAAAAATATGCTGAAAAAATGTTGAATATTTATTATGATGTTATATAGTCGAAACCGCATGAAAAAGATTTTAAATCAAATATTGTAAACAAACTGCATAAACTCTAATTACTCTATACCCTAAAAGATATAGACAATTTCATATTATTATTAACAAAAACTTAATAGTATTGTAAATATTAAGTCCACATCCTTTTTTTTTATTCTTTTTTTAATTTTATAACTAAAATTGATAAATCATTTTTTTTAAATTGGAATCGTGAGACAACTGTGTTAGTTTACTCAAAATGAGGAATTAGAGTAGAAACCAATTTTTGGATATAGAATCGGCGGTTCCTAAACTTTGGTCACATCTCTCAAACTAGTGAGGTATTAATAATCGATCTCGAATTGAATATCGGTTGAATTTTCTGTTATAACAATCCCAAGGGTGGCGCTATTAGCACCCTCTTTTTGATGAGTACACCCCGTTTCTAAAATTTCAAAAATGACATTAAGTTAAAAGACTATAATACTCTTACTAAAAGCCAAGTTCTAAATACACCCCCCAAATCTCTAAATACACCCACATAATTCACACACATTCTTCTTCTTCTCGAAAAAAGTTAATTATACAAACTCTGGATTTTTCCAACACCCAAATTGTTGAAGATTCGAACAATAAAGTATTCATATCATCATATAATGAACGTATATTCTTAGTTTATAGCATAAAATATGTTATTTCTCAAAATTTATAGCAGTGCGATACAAGGCACGATCACACGCTATGACAAAAAATTCATTATGTCATCGTGTCATACCTATCGTGCCACATGAGCCATCGTGCCATGTGGCATGATGGTGAAAATGCCATCGTGCCATGTGGCATGATGACAGAAAACCCATCGTGTCATCTTGTCATCGTGCCATCATGTCTTTTTCATGAAATGGTAAAATTAGAAAAATGAGGGGTATATTTAACAATTGTGTCATATTTAAAATAATAGGGGATAGTATACTTAAAAGATTGGTATACTCGTTAAAAAAAGGTGACAATAGCGCCATCCTAATCCCAAATCGTTTTTCACATTGGGAAGAGAAGTAAAAGAAGGTGGGATGAGTTGTCTAATTGTGAGTGGACAGAGGGTGGTGTCTGAGTCGTTAGTGGCTCAGTGTTGCGTTTTGGGCCACAGCTTTTTGAATTGAACAAAATCCGTACGACCTAACGCGAAAAAAGTAGGCCCCTGATCCATTATTATGCCTATTAATATTATTATAGCACCTTGTACTATTTCTATTTATAATTCTCGTCTCTGTATTTTCCTTTATTTATTACTTGCCCTACTTTTTCCTTAAACTTTTCTTTAATGTGCAATCAACAGCTGTTATTCTCGTTCTTTTAAGGTTAAATTAATATTAATTTACTTTAAACCGTCATCTAGTTATAGAATATATCGAAGGGATAGTATTTGTTAACGAGTGGTCCTTCTTTGGGTTTGGTCCGTCTAAGGGTTGCAAATAAATCAAGTCGTCCATCAACTATTCAATACTCGATTCGACAAAAATTCGTTTTAGTTCGTTTAATAAGACTCGTTAAAATAAATGAATCAAATTCAAACTTAAAGATATTTGGTTCGTTAGGTCGTGAGTAAACTCGTATATAGGCTCTCTAGTAAATTGGTATAAATTAAACTAAAAGTTTGACTTTAAATTTAACTCTTATACATTTATTTATGATCGATATAAAAATATTTCACCTTTCAAAAAAAATATAAAATTTATATAAACTTATTTATTGAACAAAATCATAGATTTTAATAGATATATTATGAATTTTAGGTATATATAATTTTATTTTTTAATAAATTAAAAAATAATTTAATTTATAATTGATATTTACTAAGTTTGTCTACGCTCGATTAAGATCGATAAAGTTTCTTGAGTTATTATTATGTTCTATAAATGCAGGCTCGAATTCTGCTTGCATTTTTGTGAGATTATATTTATGGATATATAGAATGTATTGATACAATCATGAACTATAAAAGATCCGTTAAATCATATCCAAAGGGTCAATATATGGATTATGGATTAAAAGTTTACTCCAAATGGCTTATCTTTTAGAGGTCAAATACTAATTTCACGAGGCTCAATATAAATATTTCAGTGCCTAAATGGCAAATGGTTCATGCACGCAAAACATCTTCTTCTAACATTCGAGTATAAAACCCCAATTTTTATTATTTCAAAAATAAATTATTTAGTAAAAATACGTTATTTTTCTTTTGAAACTCTATTATATTTCGACTTGAGCAATGAAGGGTATCCCGAGAAGTTGTAATCAGTGTTCTAAAAATTCCTTAGGCGGCCACCGCGCCCGTTTTTTGCCTAGGCGGCACAGGGCCTAGGCGGTCTAAGCGCGTTTTTTTTTTTTTTTTTTTCTGAAATCCTAACAAAACGACTTCGACTAGTGAAGAAATACCGACGACTCCAAAATTCAGTTTAAGTGAAATTGAATATATATATATATATAATTTTCTTAATAAAAAAATGAAACAAAATTTTAAGGTCCTAAATCTTTCAATATAATAATTTGATATTATATAAATCAATGTAATATTTGTTAATGTATTGTATTTTAGATTATTTATAATTTATTATATTATTGGTGTTAATTTACTTTAAAGTTTAAAGTTTAAATATCAGATATGTCCAAAAATAATTTAAATATCATTTCACTACAAGAAAATTGAGTTTTAATGACGGGAAATTTCGTCATTATAAATCTAAAATCCGTCACTAAAGGTTTATAATGACGGGAAATTTCCCGTCATGGACCCTCATTACTGCCCTCCTAGGTAAAAGTAATTAATGACGGGAAATAGGTCCCGTCATTATTGTTGCAATATATTTAATGACGGTATTATACCGTCATTAAAAAAAATTCAATGATTACAAATTTCATCACTAAATATATCATTTTCCCCTCATTAAATAATTTCCAGTGACAAAATATCTCCTCATTATATAACCCATTTCCCCTCACTATATGTATTTTTATGGATGAAATTTACCATCATTATTAGTTATTATCCCGTCACTAAAAGTAATTAATTTATAATAAAATTATCCCTCATCAATAAAAAAATTACAAAAAAATCTAGAATTATTATTTTATTGAATTACTCATTGCACAAACACATCCTTATTAATAAAGAATTCGTATTGCTAAGCATCCAAGTGTAAATAAATTTTTTGAACGACAAATTTTATAAAAACAACTGTATCATCATGTAATCATGTACTCAAAATATATACAAATGTAATTGTTCCAAAGAATCATGAACTGAAGTTCCTAATATCTACTCCATGGAGTACAAATTTGAGCACCAGAAAAGCAAATCGTTTGGTTGCTTCAAATATCCTGTACCAGTTTCCTAATACGTGTTGTAGTCTTCTTTACGAGTCAACCTACAAGTAAAATAAAAAAAGAAAAGCATTAATCCCAATATCGAAATTAACATTAAAAGAAACTATTAAGAAATATTTCATCTTTATAAACAACCCGTAGTGCTTAAAATCTACAAGTTGCACCCAAAAGTGCTTTTCCTAGAAAACTCAAAAGAGGCATATCCCATATTTGTTGCAATCAAACCAAACACTCAAATTAACTCAAACACTTGGACCCCAAAAGTGTTTTCAGCTTCTTGACAAAAACTGAGTGTAGAAAGTACCTAAAAACCCAATTTGCATTAATTTTAAGCCAAAAAAAAGCTGTCATTTCCCACCAAATAATGTCCACAGCACAACCAAACACCTAATGCAAAAGCCAACATGGACGCCAATGTCAAAAGGCAAAAAGCTGATCCCAAAAGCACTTTTTCTACACAGCTAAAACAACATCAGAAGAGATGACTAGGATTACAACAAACAGAAGCCCAAGAAGAAGCAAACTCTTGGAACCCATTTTATATAATACATGAGAAGTAAATGTGTTTGTTGCCACAATTTATAGACCAATGCTGCTACATACAGATGGACAACCAAAGACTAGTTCAGCATCAAGGTCAACATTTTATGTATAAACTAGCAATATAATTAAGTTCACCCAACCAAGTTAACTATTTATTTACTCTTATTTTTCTTGCACTCCATGCAATTATTGTTACTGTCTGCCCCTAATTAGCATCAAATAATAAATCCTCCATAACCACCTCCACACACATATCCATCCCACCAATAGATACACCTCCCACTCAACAAAAACCATTCCCCAACTAATAAACCAAAACAAGTCTAAAATATTTATAAAAATGAATAATATAATAAAGAAACCAACAAATTAAACCACAAGTGGTACCTGTTCAAGGTCAGTGCTAGCCGTTGGAGGTGCATCGGAAATTGGTTGGTTGTCAGTTCCAATTCGACTCAATCTACTTTCAATACTATCCATGCGTCTCTTAAGATGATTGTTTTCTTCTTCCTTTTCATGGAGCTTAAGCCTCGAGCTCTTTAATATAAGTAGATTGAGTATCACTAAAATGTTTTCTTTTCATTCCGCCTCCAAAACCAAAGACATGACTGTGGCGTTGTGGTCCAAAACACTTTTCAACAACCTCAATATGTGATAGTGATGCATTAGATTGAACAGTTTTCACAATCTCGTCCTACATGGTCAACCACTTATGTTATGGAAAATGATTAAAAAATTGAACTAAAAGGTTAAGTTGTGATACTTACATATTTTTCCTGTGCTTCTGGCTCAACAAACTTTCCTTTTTTCTGTCGAGTTTCATAGAAAATTTTTGCAATATCAGGTGGATTACCGTCTCTACCTCCTAAACAATGTAAAGAGAAAAATAAAATATATGTCGGATAAGAAACAAAACCAAAAATACAAAAGATATATAAGAATCAAACTTTTACAACCATCTCATATATAAGTTGTCGATGCGGTTTGCTCCCGGTTCGATGAGGCATCACTCCATTAACCCGATTATTGGCATTCTGATTCTTGGTTTTCTATATAAATCGGTAACCAAGATCACAATCTTTATCTTCATAAGTACATTTTACCAAACTAAAGAATGAAATAATTTCTTGTAAAGCTTACAATGTACAGTAGCATACCTGAAACTCGTCAGTCAAGAATTTATTATTTACAAGCCATTCCCAATCTTTAGCATTCATCCCTGGTGGTACATTTTTTAAAACCTCGGTTTTTGTTTTGCAAGGTCTCACGTAATCTACATTCAAAGATGACCTCCATGCCGTCCACAACGCACCCATGTGTTCCAAAGTAGTCTCACGATATAATTCTATCTTAGAATTAAAAAAACATTCCTGAAACAATTTAACATGATAAGTTATAACAAATGACAAATTCCCGCTTTACAATTTTCCAAATTGAAGAGCAGGATATAAATTGGACGAAAATAAACGTAGTTGTAATAATAAATTAATTTCTTTATTCTAATTAATTATGTGTTTTGATCTTATCATATGTACGTCATAATATTGTATTGTGAAATAACTCCCCTTTGAAAAACAATAACACTAGATTCCAATATTTTTCAAATTTATTATATCTAATGCAAAAATTATAAAATTAAGTTATCGAATTTGGAATCAAATTTGATTGAGTGCAAAATGGATCCTACCAATCAAAAACAAGTAGAAATAAGTAAGTTTGGACATAACATCAAAGCCCGAATTCTGCAAGATCGCATACAGATTCCTTATCTTTGTAGTGACATACACTTTATGAAATGAGGTGATCACCACCCAACACACCATGGTGATGAAGTCGTGCTTTAGAGAAACATAACAATACAATGAATGACAAATAATAGTCGCATCAACTTTTCCTTAATCACAAAGGACAGACGCCACACTTTTTTTTTATCATATTTACATTACAATATTGTATTGTGTAATAATTCCCCTATGAAAGAACAATAACACCAGATTCCAACAAACTTTAATACTTCTACAAGCTCAAAAATTACGAAATGCAACAAAATATAGTTAATTATTTTGCAACGGCATAAAATATCATAAAGCACATATTGGTGAAATAATGCAAAAACTTAAATATTTTCCAAGATAAATTTGCATACCTTAACAGCATCCCACATGTGTTGTTTGTCTGATTCAGCCAACTCTTTCCATGTCTTCACTTGGATAGGACAAATATGCTTGTCACGAACGATTTTTCCCAAGTGTCTTGACCAAAATCTATGATTTTCTCCCACGGCACGATTATTATAGAATTCGATCTGAAGTTTCTCCCCTCTTTCGAGTTGCAATTTTCTTATTCTTATTTTTTCCTCTGACTTTTCGCTCCTTTTGAGGTGTTGAATCTATTCAATCAATTGGTGTAATAAATAAATCTATCGACATTTCAATTGAAAAACAAATGAATTCACAAACACTCGATTCCAAATATATGATACTTACCTTCAATATATTTATCTGTTATAGCATATCTCGGTTCACCAGTTTCACCATTTTCATCCATAGGAGTATATTTAGCAACAAGATAATGATCAACGACCTCAATTGGTATTTTAAACTCCTAGAAAATATAATATAATCGAAAAAATGATATGATACAATCTCTGACCAAATAAGTAAATGAGTTGTTACTACGCGCCTTATTGATCGTGCACTCACTAATAGCTTGAAGGCCGTCTCACGTCAAAGTTCTTGCAAATACTTATGAAGAATTGAACTTTACTAGCTCGTTCATCCCATTTACCACATCTCCTTTTACTATGACTTTTTCATTGGTTTTATACTCACGATATCATAACATCACTAACTTCCTGGAACTCTTGGTTACTGTTAAAAGTTAAGAATATAGATTATTTATAGATATGAAAACAATAACACCAAAAATAAACAAATAATTAAGACTACCAAATTCGGAATGTCTTGAGGCATTTTGAAAGGCACCGGTCCAAAGAGTTTCATCCAAATCTACATAAATATGCATAGTTTCCACATTTTCATGATTTTCCAACATAGCCATACATCTTTATCATTCCTTAACGCCTACCATCCCCATCCGTGATTTTGAAACCAATGAATAAATGTCGATGAACTTTTGTGAGATATTTAAAATATCCAAAAAACAACTATCCTCCGTAAAATCTCTTTCTTTCCATACCTCATCACCAAAATGCACAATAAGATTGTGGGTTGAAATTTCACCTTTTAGAAGACAAAAAAAAACTTGTTACAATTATATAATATATAAAATGATAAAAATGCAAGTTTAGCTAAGAAAGTACCACTATACTCTTCAATAATCCTGGGTGTTTTATGTTCAAATGCACGAATCTTGGCCAATCTACCTGTGCTATAAATTTTGTAGGCTTCCCAGTGTTACCTTTAGGAGTTTTTGAAAGCATCGTTTTCATCTGAAATATAAGAAATGTAACATGTTAGTACAAGATATAAAGATTTGAAAATGAGAGAATAATTGCACAACTAACATACGAGAATATACAAATTTACCTAATGAAATAGTAAAAAGAAACAACTAGCAAAGATGATAGGTTGATAATATTTCCTCATATTGATTTACGCTTTCTCTTTCTTTTGGTTGTTGGTAGATCAATTACAATTGGCTCCACATCCTGTTCTTGTCCAAATGTTTTCATCACATACATCTAAGGAAGTTGGGGCGCCACAAATCAAAATTAAAAGATTCACCATGTTGATATGCTTCACCTAAATCATCAATCTTATTGCTCTCATCCTCTACTTGAAGTGGCACATCATATAGATCCAGGGTTGTGTCTTAACAATATTCCATCCTTTATTGATGTTGTCAATGACATAAAATACTTGTGAAGCTTGACTTGCTAGAATATAGGGTTCATTCATTTTCAAAAGACGGTTGCAATTAATGCTTTAGTGAATCCATATTCATCTATTTTGATTCCTTTCTCTTTATCATACACATCAAACCATCTACATTGAAACAAAACCACACGTTTTCCATGAAGATCTTTGCGGTTCAAAAATCTCTGTCAATACTCCATAATAGTCAACATAATTTGTCTCACTACCTATATCACCGACTACACACACTCCAGAATTTTGTGTTCTACATCCACTATCACGAGCTTCAATCCGAAATCTAAATCCGTTGATAACATAACCATTGAAGCAAGTAACATATTTTGAAGGACCACGAGATAATGATAGTAACTCATCATATTTAGTATCTTGGTCTTGTATGTGCATTTTTTCAACCTACAAACAAATTATAAAGTAAGTAACTTGAACAAAATATTGTTAAACACTATAATATATAATTACAAAACCACTCACTTGCTTTTTAAACCAATCTATAAATTCGCTATTCCATTCCCCATTCTTTTGCTGATTTTGAGAGTAATCTCTGTATTCCAACATTAATAAGAAATATATATATATATATATTAAAAAGAGAAAAGATTATATATTGGTAGATGAACTTACATGAATAAAGGTTGTACTTTGTCACAATTCTTTAAAATATAGATATGAGCTTTCTCCCACTCATCATTATTGAGAATACGAGACCTACCACCTCCTAGTGCTCGTCCACATTGTGAAAATATGGATATTTCACCTTTATATTTATGAAGTTGATCATCAAAGTTTCGTTCGGGTTTATCAATTTTGTCTTAATGCCTTTCAAGTACCTTGAGCAAAGAGTCATACACTCCTTCGCTATATATCCTCTCGCTTATCGAGCATACGGGACGAGCCATGTTGCGAATCAATTGTTTGAGCTCATATAACATACGCTCAATTGGGTACATCCATCGATAATGGACAGGTCCACCAATTTTAGCCTCATTAGCCAAGTGAACAGGTAAATGCACCATGACATCAAAGAAAGAAGGAGAAAACTTGTTCCAACTTGCATAATGTAATTGGGATTTGGGATTCAATCTTTTCTAGCTCATCTACCTCAATGATTTAGCACCCAAACTAGCAAAGAACAAAGATAACTCAATAAGGGGTTCACACACGCCTTGGGGAGGCCAGGCCACGTATTCGAGAGGAAGTAGATGTTGTAACAAAACATGATAATCATGGCTTTTCAAACCTGAGATCTTATGTTCTTTAATGTTAACACTTTGAGAAATATTAGATGAAAACCCATCTGAGACTCTTAATTGCTTAAAGAATAAACAAAATAAATGCTTCTCCTTCGTAGATAATGTGTAAAAAACGGGCAATTCAAGTTTTTCCCCTTTACGAATCGGATGCAATTCTGGTCGAATATTCATAGCTTCCAAATCGAGACGAGCTTGGACATTGTCCTTGGACTTTCCCTTCATATTCATAATTGTCCCTACTATACTCTCACATATATTCTTTTCAATGTGCATAACATCCAAATTGTGTCTCAATAAAAGAGAACTCCAATATGGAAGTTCAAAGAAAATACTTTTCTTATTCCAATTATCACCCCTTGCATCATGTGATATTTTCACCTTGCTTTTAAGATCTTTAGTCAAGACGATTCCATCAAGGTCATTCACTTGAGAAAGTACATCAACACCTGAAAGTGAAAGTGGCGGTGGTCTTACCTCTATAGTTCCGTCAAACAAACTTTTATTTTTCTCCATTTGTGGTTCTTTGGAAGATAACGCCGATGACCCATATAACATTGTTTTTACCATTGGCTAATCTCTTAGAACAAGTATCTTTGTTACAACAAGGACATGCCATCTTACCCTTCGTACTCCACCCGGATAGGTTTGCATATGCGGAAAATCATTAATTGTCCATAATAAAGATGCTCGCAATTTAAAATTTTGACAAATTGAAGCATCAAAAGTTTCAACACCAACTTCCCACAACTCTTTCAATTCTTCTATCAAAGGTTTAAGATATACATCAATAGCATCTCCAGGGCCCAGGCCGCCTGTATGAGCATTGAAAGAATAAAATTAGATTCTTTCATGCACATCCATGGAGGCAAATTATATGGAATGAGTATTATCGGCCAAATACTATATGATGTTTTTGAGTGAGTAAAAGGTTGAAAACCATCACTTGCAAGACCAAGTCGTACATTCCGGGTTCAAATGAGAAAAATCTTTATGTAGATTATCAAATGACTTCCATGCCGTGGAATCACCGGATGCCTCATTACTCCATCATCCACTCTTTTTCATGATGCCACTTCATAAAAGAAGCGATCTTTTTAGACATGAATAACCTCTGAAGCCTCGCTTTAATGGAAAGTAACGCAAAGATTTCATTGCTATTTTCTTACCATTCTCTCGAACTTGATTTTCCTAGTATGACTATAATCTTTCCATCCGGAAGTACCACATATTTTGCACGTGTCTAACTCTCTTTCTTCCTTCCAATATAACATACAATCATTACTACACGCATCTATTTTCTCATAGGAGAGACCGAGATCTTTAATAATTTTTTGGCATCGTAGTAGGATTCTCGCAAAGTTGAACCGCTTGGAAGAATTTGTTTCAACAATTGTAGTAACATGTCGAATGATTCATTACTCCACCGACCAATACTCTTAATGTGTAACAAATTGACCAATACAAATAATTTTGAGGTCTCACAACCCGATAAGTTGGTTGCTCGAGTCCTTTAGCAATCGAAAAATGTCTTTAGCTTCATTATTCGGTTCTTCTTCATGATGATTCGACTTGATGAATCAACCCCTCCTTTACATCTATCAAAACCATCAATATTAGGATACAAATCCCTTAAGATTTCTTCAATCTCATCATCGCTATCACTTTCTTGTGATTAACTTTATCACGGAGGAAGACTCACCGAGCTTTCACCATGATGATACCAAGTTGTATAATTAGGCATTATCCCATACACACTTAGATGCATTTCAACCACTTCACGAGATCCATAATCGGTGTTATTACACTTAACACATGGACAACGAATTTTATGTTCTTCACCGCCTTCTTAAAGGCATAATTCGAAATTGTTGAACTCCAACCTTGTAATTTTCATTGAATCGGTCATTACGAAACTCATCCATATCTTGTTAGGTGCCATTTTTGTAATCAAATAATAGATTTACCCTATATAGAGGTAGAAACTGAAATTTAAAAGTTTACTCAATTAAAAGAAACGATAGTTTTTTTCACAACTTAATGATATACAAATTATTTTATCTATGATATCTTTAAAAATTATTTCATGTTCATATATTATATGTTAATAAAATAATGTTATTAATGAAAATATAGCGAAATATACAATAGAAACTCTTTATTACATCTAGATCAAAATGTACAAGATATTTGTCCATTTTATCTCAAGGACAAGTCTAACTCGCCTTTTCTAAGGAAAATTGACTTTAACCAAATAAACGTTTACCTTCTTTCTAGTAACTTATATACGGGCAAAGTAGAGGTTCGACAAATGCCATAATTTAACATATTACATATATACGGGCGGTCCGGGAGAGTTTAGATAAATCTATTACCCACCCGAACCCGGTGGGTTTTATAAACATTGGACCTGGGACCTACCCTGGACCCATTTGACCGTATTTAAGCTCGTCCCGCCGGCGGATTTATTCTTTGGTAGGGGTTTAAACCCGCCCCATTGCCATCCTAATTATAAGGATCTATGCACCTTAGAAAGTTTGTTATCCTGATTTTTCTAATTTTACCCTATGTATTAAAATATGATAAGGTTTCATTTTCTTTTGTATTCTAACAACTAAGTGACAACAAGAAATAAAGAAAAATATAGCACAAGACTACAGATTCCTTGAAGCCTACTCAAATGTTATGCATACTACTGACAAAAAAAACTTTACATATATTGTAATTAAATATTTAATTTTTGCAACAAACATTTTCAGTAGGAAAAAAAGAAAAAAAAAAAGAAAAGTGACTTGAGCAAAGGCCCAGTGTTCCAAAGCTAGTGCACTATTATCTTAATGCATTATGCAATCTAAGTTGTAGTTTCCTTGACATCAACCTTTTAGGGGAGTCAAATGAGAGTACTCCTTTGACAGCAAAAGACTAAAATTTATCCTTAAAGACCACAAGATTCTCAGTCTTATGAACCATGAAGTCATAGTAATAATGTTGGATAATTTAAGCAAATATGATGTCCCAACACCAAAAATACTCTCCACAACCCAAGAAACATAACATCCATTGGACATATTTCTTGTAACGACTATATGATCAACTAATTGAAGTATATTTAATAAATGGATAATTACAAAAGCACCCCCACAGTTTGGCCTAATTACAAAAGAATTCAGAGATGTTTCAAAATTACAAAAAGCCCCCTCATGTTTGATTTTGTCTTAAATTTAAGAGGCTAATTGTAATATTTCTTCAAATATCAAGGTGGTTTTTGAAATATTTTTTGCTTACGAAGAGGGAAGATCTAAATGGAATCAAACCTTAAGGGTTTTTTGTATATTTCAAAAATCTCAGGGTTTTATGTAATTAGCCCAAACCTCAGGGGGTTTTATGTATTTTTTTTTACTAATAAAACCATCCAATTACACAACCAAAAACCCAGATCCACAAACTTCCAACAACTTCTGCTTCAAGGATTGTAAGCAACAATCTAAATAACAAAGAGTAAAACAAAAACAAAAATCAATTTTACATAGGAATACATAATTCTAATTTTATCAATTCCTAACTGAAAATAGCAAAACTCTGTGGTCGAATTAAACATCAATATAACCAGAAAAACAATACACTATTCCCCTTTTCTTCACTTTACCCATGATAAAATTAGAATTCAGAATATCTAAATTTAATACTCTCCATTTCAGACAACAAAACTATTTAATACTTGTGAACCAGATATCCAATTTTCACATCAAAATTAGAATCTAATTCATTTCATGAGAAGAAATCGAAATTTGGGAATTAAAAACCAGTTGAAATTTAAGAGTTTACCTTTGAATGATAATGTTCGGGTCAAAAAGCAACAGTGTCAAACGAAATCGGGGCTTTTCCAGTTGAGGAGAGTAGACGAAATTGGGGCTACCTTCTCTTATTGCCGACGATTAGCGCGAGTGATGGAGTACGTGAGAAAGAGGGAGGGAGACGTGAGAGAATTGGAGTGGAAAATTATATCAGAAGCGTTCTTTTGTTTTTGAAGACGCAGAGGCTTTCGAGAATCAGAAGGTTTGGTTTTGATAAGGTTTAGAGAATTTTTTTTTTTTTTTTTTTTTTTGAGCAATATAAGGTTTAGAGAATTAATAAGGTTTAGATTTGATTTCTTTAATTGTAAAAAGTTTTGTTTAGGTTTGATATGATTTCGAGGATTGATACAGTTTAGTCTTTGATTTCTTTAATGATAAAAAGTTTTGATTTCTTTCTTTTTTTTTAAAGCAGGTTTTGATTTCTTTAATAAAAAGGTTTTGTAATTAATAAAAGGTGTTATTCTATGTTTTTAATAAATAAATTTTTAATTGGTATATGGTATCTTACTTGTTATAATTAATAATGAGGGGAGTTTTTTTTATCATGCAAATAGTGAGGGGATTAGTTATTAATAACTATGAAATTAAGAACTCCTCATTAATAATTCCAATTTTTAACTAGGAGTTTTTTTACCCTCATAAAAACTTCACAAATCAAGCTTTTAGTGACGAATTTTTCATCCCGTCATTAAATTTTGGTCACTAAAAGCTGAAATTCTTGTAGTGTTTATAGACTTTACAGTTATGTATTATGGGAATAATTCATAAAATTGTATATATATATATATAAGGCCCCGCCTAGGCCTCCTAGGCACTAGACCCCTGTCCGCCGCCCGACTAGCGCCTAGCGGAACACTGGTTGTAATCGTTTGTTCGTGTTCCAGATGAGATACAAATCTATCAATTAGATCATGTGTAAGAAAAGTTGCAAAAAGTTAATATTTATTCATTCAAATTGATCCAAATTAATGACATCAATATTTTACAGTGTAATTGAGTTCATTATTTAACTGATTGGGTGTAATCAAACAATTCTTTACTAAAAATATTGATATATAAAAAAAAAACTTATACATCTTGTCAGAGGAGGGTTATCTCAAGTTTAGAACAAAATGGATTATTTAGAAAATAAAAGTTGGAAGAGGGATTATTTTCTCTTTGTAGAAGGAGGAGGTTATTTATCCTAAGAAATGTAAAGAGAGTTTTTGGTGGAGAAATATTTGCTTGTATTGATTCTTCTCAAATTTTGGCTTGTTACAAAATGATCAAGACACCACTATTTATAGTAGTACAACTTCCTAACCAATGGTTAAGATTTATTTGATCTAATGGTTATAATTCATCTACTAGAATCATCCTCCAAAATATCTACTTTCCTAGAATATTCTACAAGTTTTCCTTCAAATAATATCTAAGATATTTTCATAAGATATTTCTAGATATATTCTAGAACTTGGGCCATTTGGGTTTGGGCTCTTATTTATCATTTTATCTCAAAACTATTCTTCCAAGCCCAATATTAATTGGACTCAAATCAAGTTTAAAATCCAACACCCTTCCTTAAATTTGATTTGTCATTCTCGAGAAAAGTTCTAAGTCGTATGAAGTCTTCATGCTTGAGTGGTTTAGTGAAGATGTCCGCAATTTGATCTTGAGACTTCACATACTCCACTTGCACGTCCTTTCGATATGCATTCTCGTATATAGTGGTAAAATGTCAATGTGCTTGTTTCGATCATCAAACACCGGATTATTTGCCAATGCCATAACTGACTTTTTGTCAACACGAATCTTAGTTGGCTCTTCTTGTGTCATTCCCAGTTTCTTCAGCAAATTTCTCAACCAAACAGCATGGCAAACACAAGCTGTCGCAACTACGTCTCAGCTTCACAGGTTGAGAGAGTGAATATCGGTTGCTTCTTTGACATCCAAGTGAATGCGGTATCTCCCATGAAGAACACAAAGCCAGTAGTACTTTTTCGATCATCCACATCTCCAGACCATTCGCTATCACTATAGCCAACAAGTTTATAATCATTAGTTGTTGAATAAGCCGTAATTGATCGTACCTTTGAGATAGCGAAGAATCCTTTTAGTAGCCTTCATGTGAGTAGTAGTTGGATTCTCCATGTAGCGACTTATTAGACCGGTGGCATAGAGAATGTCGGGTCTTGTGCATGTCAAATACCGCAAACTTCCAACCAAACTCTTGTACAATGTTGGGTCCATTTTTTCTTCTCCGTCATACTTTGATAGCTTGATCCCGCACTCCATTGGTGTGTTAATAGGCTTGCAGTTATCCATCTTGAACTTCTTGAGAATCTCCTTCGCATAGCCTTCTTGTGAGATAAAAATCCCATTTTCTTGTTGTTTAACTTCAACGCCGAGGTAATATGTCATAAGCCCGATATCAGTCATCTCAAATTCTCTGGTCATTGCTTTCTTGAACTCTTCAAACATGTCTTGATTATTTTCTGTGAAGATCAAGTCATCCACATATAAACACACGATCAAAACATCATCTTTTCTTACCTTGACATAAAGTGCATGTTCGTGTGGGCACTTAGTGAACCCATTATCTTGCAAGTATTTATCGATCCTGCTATTCCATGCCCGTGGTGCCTGCTTTAATCCGTAAAGAGCCTTCTTCAGCTTCAAAACTTTATCTTCTTCATTCTTCACCATATAGCCCTTTGGCTGCTCAATGTAGACTTCCTCCTCGAGAACTCCATTTAAGAAAGCTGACTTTATGTCCATCTGGTGAATCTTCCATCTATTTTGAGCTGGTAAAGAAATGATAAGCCTTACTGTTTCCAAGCGAGCGACTGGAGCAAACACCTCGTCATAGTCGATTCCAGCTCTTTGACTATAGCCTTTTACGACTAGACTTGCTTTATATCTTTCAATTTCTCATTTAGCATTCTTCTTTGCTTTGTACACCCACTTGACACCGATAGCCTTATGTCCTTTTGGAAGTGAGATCAGCTCCCACGTGTCGTTCTTCATAATTGCGTGTATCTCCTCATCCATGGCATCTCTCCATCTTCTATTTTGGACTGCTTCTTCAAAAGGCACTGGTTCACAATCTGCAAATAGACAGAATAGTGTCAATTTCAAACCCGACACGAACCTAACACGAAATTAATGGGTATGGGTCCAGACTTCGTGGGTCCGGGTCGAAAATGGGTCGAACCCGAATAACTCCGCCAATTAAACAATTAGGGTTCGGGTCAACCTACTATGACCCGTTTAACCCGTTTGTGAATTTAAAAGAAAATTAAATAAATAATTAATTGTAAGAAAAACAACAAACAAGACATGTCATTAAAATTTAAATGATAAAACCTCCTTAATTATATATTTGTTATTATTATGCATGTCTTTCTGAATATTGTTCTTAAAATATTATTAGAATGTTATGTTATTTATGTTATTATGTTATTTCTTTTTTGTATATTGTGAATTGTGATATTTTTTATTGATTGAATAGTGTATGACGGTGATTGTTTCAAAAAATAAATTTATTCGATTAAAACTATTAAATTTATATAAAAATAATTTTATTAGACGGGTTACGTGGGTCGGGTCCGAGTTACCTGTGAAATAAGTAGGTCTGGTCCGGGTTCAAGATTCTGACACGAATAATTAAATAGGTCGGGTCCGGGTCGGCCATTTCTGACACGCCAACCTGCGAACCGGACCCACGAACCCGACCCAACCCGAATTGACACCCCTAATATCATCTATCATCTCGGTGTTCTCATAAAGATCTTCAGACTCCTTGCACGCGTTATGCTTTTTCATTTTGAAATGATGGCGGCGAGTCTCCTTGGTGTTGATTGTGAAGTGGATGGAGTAGTTGGCTCTTGCTGAACTTTTATTGTTGGCTCGATCGGTCTCGACTTATTTTCTTCAAAATCCCGAAAGAAATTGAAGTTGTTTTGGGATCCAAAATCCTAATTTGATTCTTTATCAAACTCTACATCACGACTTATCACAAGCTTCTTAGTATTTGAATTATATAACTTATAACCTTTAGAATTTGAGTCATACCCGATGAAGATGAATGCCTCACTTTTGTCATCAAGCTTACTTCTTCTCTCGTTAGGTACGTGTGCATATGTTTTGCTTCCAAATACTTTTAGATGAGAGATACCTGGTTTTCTTCCACTCCAAGCTTTTTGTGGTATTTTTCCCCACACACTTTTGGTTGGTGAGCGATTTGATAGGTACACCGCACACGCCATTTTCTTGACCAAAACTCCTTTGCGACCTTTTGCTTTTGAGCATGCACCTTGCCATTTCAAGAAATGTTCTATTTTTTCTCTCAGCTATGCCATTTTGCTGGGGGGATCTTGGGACTGTCAAGGGACGTCGGATTCTGTTTGCTTTACAAAATTCTTGGAACTCCTTAGATGTGAATTCTCCTTCACGATCTGATCGCATTGCCTTGATTTTGCATCCACTTTCATTTTCCACTATGGCTTTGAACTTCTTGAATGCTTCGAACACTTCAGACTTCTGTTTCAAAAAATATACCCAAGTCTTTCTAGAGAAATCATCAATAAAGAGGATAAAGTAATTATTTTTACCAAGAGAACTTGGCCTGATTGGTCCACAAACATCAGTGTGTATGAGCTCCAGTGGCTTCTGTGATCTCGAGCTTGATTCATTTGGAAAACTCTTTCTGAATTGTTTTCCCAATACACATCATTCGCATAGTTGATCGGGATGATTGATTGGAAGGTAATCCTCTCACCATTTCTTTCTTTGATAGTAATTCTAATCCGACAAAATTTAAGTGCCCAAATCGTAGATGCCAAAGCCAAGATATAACTTTGTAGCAAGCTTTGAGATATTTTGCTACATCATTCTGGATATTTAATAAGAACATTCTATTTCTAGACATTGGCACTTTAGTGATTAAATTATTTCTATCATCTCTTATAGAAAGACTACGATCTTTCATGTGAATGTCGTAGCCTTTCTCCAAGAGTTGTCCCAAACTCAAGATATTACTTTTCATATTTTGAATGTAATATACATTAGAAATAAATTGATGACTCCCATTCTTCAAGCGGATTAGAATTTTACAATTTCATTTGACCGGAACTTTAGACTCATCTCCAAAAGAAACATTGCCACTCACCGATTCATTAAGCTCCACAAACATGTTTCTTCTTCCACACATATGGTTGCTTGCACCAGTATTGTAACACCCTTACCCTGTAACATATACACTTAAAAAATACAAATACCAACTTAAATGCATTACCACTGTTTTATTTATCAGAGTGCACATATTTATTATTATTGCAAACATATTGTACAAACACAAACATTGTTCCCAAATGAAACGGTTTTCAACACTCATACACACATACATAAGTTATATTACAAACCATTATAGACCACATTCTTATAAACAAGATCCTAAAATAATATGCAAATGATGAGCGGAGGAAGAAGGACTGAATATCAGTCGGCACCTTGGATCTATACTTCCACTTGTACAAAAGCTTCACATGTCACTTCATCTACATAATCTAAAAATAGTCAACATTGCAATTGGTGAGTTGCAAGCTCAATAAGTATAATCGAGTAACAAGTTATTTAACATCACACAAGCACATCATCAACACAAGCACAACATCAATACAAGTACATCATCAATACAAGCACAACATTAATACAAGTACATCATCAATACATCTTACACATTCGATTTATATCATTAATAAATACACAAATGCATATGCTTAGTCATATTCTTTTACTGTTATGGACCATCCATATCCAAGAATAAATCATGATCACGAATATGGCCATGGCACTCTGTAATTCATAACACATATACTTGAGTTCCAAGAACTCGGTGGCCGTCTGATGCGGTACTCTGATTCGAGAAAATTATGAAAAATCAGAAGACATGATTCAGGATATTGGTGGCAATAATGTAATCCTTTTAACTTTGATGAATGCATATTTCATATCACATAATTCATATCCATATCAAGATCATCAATACATTTCATATATCTTGATTCCATATCAATATCATCAATATATTTCACATTTATCACATTCATATCGACATCATCATAAGATCACCAAAACAACCATATAATTCACATTTAGAATACATTAGATTCATATTCACAAAAATCGACACATATGGAATTCATTCAAAAACATCAATCATACAATTACATAAGAGTCAAATAACAAATTACAAGATTATACTCACAAGGTGAAGTCCTTATCCCTATTCATTTAATCAACCTTATTCGCTTCTTTATCGAGATTTTGACCTATAAATATATTAAAAATGCATAACCAAATTTAATGTCATATACTAAGTACTAATTAAGTCATGTATGTATGTCATGTATGCATTTTAACTAATGACAAAACTTAAGAAAATATTCAACTAAAATGTCTGAAAATTTCACTCTGGCAGCCTTCCGTATTTTCAACATAACATTCTGTAGAAACTGATATTAATATGATTCAAGTTGGACTGAAACGATAATTCAATTTTCTACAACTTTCATGTTATACAAAACTCCAAATTCGGAAAGCAAATCGGTCTAAATGAAGAAATACAGAAGAAAACTACTGCTGGACAGAAACAGGGGATCATGTTGTCACCTTAAAGTTCATGTAAATTTCACACCTCTTAATGTATTCAATCACTCCCAAATTTTCACCACAATTAACTAACATGTATAAAAATATAACCATGCTTTCAAATAATTAAAAATCATGATTTATACCTTCAAATGCAACTTTCTCTACAACATAATAAAACAAATTTTTATACTATATCAACTTTGTGTTTATCTTGTTCTTTCTTGTTTTACAAACCCTAAATCTGATTTTTGACTTCTCAAATCTCAAAAATATAAACTAAACTCATATATAAACACTTTTATGAACATAAATTTAACATTTCTAAACAAAAAATCAAGAGAAAAGTTGGAAAGAACCTTGGATTTTTGATGAAAAATGATCTTACGGTAAGTTTTTCTTCCTTTCTCCTTCTTTCTTTGATTTGTTTTCTTTTCTTTTTTCCTCCTTTCTTTTGAAACTTCCAGACCCCCCAATAATGATAACATAGCTTCCATTTGGTCTTACTAAGAGAGCAACAATGCAAATTTTCCAAAAATTGCACTTTAGCCCCTAAAGTGTCTTTAAAATGCATGTTGACCCCTTAACTTATGATTAATAATTAATTACATATACATGTATTTAAAAATATATACTCAACATATATTTGTACCTTATACACTCAAATAACTCAATTGATGAAATAAAATAAAGCTTAAAATATTTATTACCCGATTTCTTTAAATAGTGCACAAATAGTAACCTAACACAATTAAACTAAAAATTGACATATCAATATTATTCATGTGTTCTAATGTCAATATGAAATATTAAGATGCATGTATTTATGTTTATGAATGATATAAATCATGTAAATAAATATGAAAAGTTCCGGGTTATGACAAGTATCGAGATACCAAGTGTTTTTCTTGTCTTCCATAACCACCTCAGTATGCTCTTTAGTAACAAATTGACATCTTTTTCATTTTTATTTTCCACATGGTGGGCCTTTTCTTCAACTTTGGTTTTGGGAGCTCTACACTCGGAAGCATAATGTCCAAATTTTTTTACAATTATAACACTTTGTTTGTGATTTTCCGTACCTCGTTCTTGGATTGCTCCTCCCACGTCCACTGGTTGAGTATTCTCTTCTATCTTCATTGTTATTGAAACCTCCTCGTGCACATCCATGACCACGGCCTCGCCCTTGGACACGACCTCTTCCATGTTGACCTCGTACATTGCCCATGCTTTCTTCTTTATCCTTAACTTGCATTTTAAAAAGTTGTTCTACAATATCTTGCTTCTTTTTATGTTTTTCTCCATATGCTTGTAATGACCCCAATAATTGACCAATAGCCATCTCCTCCAAATTTTTTGTTTACTCAATTATTACGACAATATGCTCAAATTTAGGACTTAAAGAACAGAGTATCTTTTCCATAATTCTCACATCACTTAAATTTTCACCATTTCTTTTCATTTGATCAGAAACCGCCAAAACTCTTGAAAAATAGTCGGAAATAGATTCGGACTCTTTCATATGTAAAGTTCAAATTCACCTCTTAATGCTTGGAGACGTACCTTCTTTACTTGCTCGGCTCCTTTATGAGACGTTTGAAGCTTCTCCCATGCATTCTTGGCGGTAGTTGCACTTGAGATCTTTTCGAAACCATCATCATCCAAAGCTTGGTAGATGAGATAGATAGCTTTCTTGTCTCTCTTTCTTGACTCTTTTAAATTATCATTTTGAGTTTGGGATAGTGTAGTCTCGTCTTGTGACTCGACATATCCTTTTTCTACAATATCTCAAACATCATGTGCACCCAAAAAGGCCTTCATCTTGATACTCCAATTATCATAGTTGCTTGTGTTGAGCATAGGGACTTGAAAGGAAGTCACACCGTTTGCCATATTTTAATGTAAACCACAAGTGATCTTGTGTCTCTGATACCACTTTGTTGGAGGAGTGTTATCTCAAATTTAGAAGAAAATGGGTTATTTAGAAAATGGAAGTTGGAGGAGGGATTATTTTCTCTTTGTAGGAGGATGAGGTTATTTATGCTAAGAAATGTAAAGAGAGTTTTTGGTGGAGAAATATTTGCTTGTATTGATTCTTCTCAAATTTTGGCTTGTTACAAAATTATCAAGACACCCCTATTTACTAGTACAACTTCCTAACCAATGACTAAGATTTATTTGATCTAATGGTTATAATTCATCTACTAGAATCATCCTCCAAAATATATACTTTCTTAGAATATTTTACAAGCTTTCCTTCAAATAATATCTAAGATATTTTCATAAGACATTTCTAGATATATTCTAGAACTTGGGTCATTTGGGTTTGGGCTCTTATTTATTCTTTTATCTCAAAACTATTCTTCCAAACCCAATATTAATTGGACTCAAATCAAGTTTAAAATCCAACACATCTATCTGTTTGGAAACTAATTTGCATTCCTATTCGAATATTTTATACCTTAGTGCAAATTTCTTCATTGAAGGATTATTGTCGAAAAAACCCTAAAATTCTCCCCTATCGTTCATTTTGTGTTACAGAAAAGAGTTTTTGTTTATTAATTCATTTAAAAGAACCAATCTTAAAAAAAGTGATGTAGTATGAAACGACAAGTGTATTTGAATATTTTCTCCATAGCAAAAATATTTTTTGTTAGCTATTTTTGAGTTCAAATGTCCATTTTGCCCTTTCTATCATTTAAGGGACCAAGATATACCGAATTATGTACCACATTAATTTTTTGAAAAATGTCAAAATACCTCACCGAAAAATATACGGTAAAGTATAGCCATCGGTTTTTAGTCAAAATAACTAAAAAACATATTTTGAAAAACACAACTATTTTTCATTTTCACAAAATATAAGTGATCAATTTGACCTATTAATCTTCCACAAACGACACGCGTGGTTGGGACGAGTTAATTACCAATTTCCTTTTTTTTTTGATGAAAATGTGAAAAATTCATTAATAAGGTGAAAAATGTACAAAATTAAAAGGGCATACCCTGATTAAGGTGAAATGTTGAATGAACAGGCCCATTAACATTTGTAGAGCAAAGACAGACAATGATCGGTCGATTGATCGATCATTGAGAAAGCAAGCAAAAACCTCAAAAGAGGATTACTAAAAAGACATGGGAAACAATCTCCAACCAATTAATCGAGCTAACAAGTGGGAGTAGACAGTCACGACCTAACGGTCCCACTTGTATTTCGAAAAAGGGTGGCGAGAGATTTACAAGAAAATTTACAAAGTGGAGATAGGGCATACCCTATAATACAAATATCTCTAAATTCATTTGCCCAGTGGATAGCCTTTATGTGGCAAAGGAAATTTGAGTCCCATCGAATTTTCAAAAAAAAAGATATCATAAAAGGGTAAACCCCAGGTTGCTTGAGACAAAATCTTGGAAGCTCAAAGAAAAGGACAAAGAATGGGCATAAGGGAGGACCCGGGGAGTGTGGAACCACAAGGAACCAATCGGCCATGGAACTTCTCTACACCACCGAGTTTCAAAAACAAACAGGACCGAAGATGGGGGGCCCAAAAGCCACACAACCACTTAGAAAAGAAACCATCCAATGAGGGTAAAACCTTTTTTGATCAATGGGTTCCGAAAAAGGCTAAAATCAATGCATTTGCAAAGAGCAAATCGAATTTTAAAACCTTTAAGAACACCATTAAAACATTGATATTTGGAAAATCACCCCACGAAAGAAAATTTTCATCATATGGGAAAAAAACACGGGTCCACAAAAAGCCATCCACCTGTAAAAGTAATCGGACCCTGGATAAGCAAAGCAAAGGAGGAGCGAAGCAAAGATCAAGAGAGAAAGCCAAACACCCACCATCTAAAGTACAAGAAAGGGAGGTCATGAGGCGGGGTATTCGGGGGGAATTCCACTAATGATGGATTATTACAAATTACAGATTAAAAAGAAAAAGACCCACACACGGTCAAAAATAAATGAAAGATAGCCCTAACAATAGAGGACTAAAAATCGACCAAATCAATTGGAAAATGGTGGTAAACAACCTTATATACATCTTTCTCAATTTTAAAAAAACGACATCTTGGAAAAGTTATGGCCTCGAATGATATCTTTAAAAAACACAATTACATCGTTTTTTAAAAGTAACTATTGTGTTAAAAAAATGATATCGTTCGTGTTAATGTGTTTTTTACAGGTGTTAATGTGAAGAAAACCAAAAAGTAACTATTGTGTTAAAAAAATGATATCTTTAAAAAGGATACAATTACATCGTTCGTGTTTTTCATCAATTGTGTTAATGTGAAGAAAACCAAATAAATATACTGTACATTGTTTTTAAAAGTATTGTTTTCGTTATATGAAGATATCATTCCAAATGAAACAATGATGTGTTTATTTATAGTAATAAATCTTGAATTTAGGAATAATTTGGCAGCTATTAAATTTCGTGATTCGAGTATTATCAGATAATTTTAAAAAAGAAAAATTACAAAATCCAGTGATCATAACAAAATTCGTCTTTAAAATTCAATTAGTGAATATTTTACGACAAAATATTAAATTATTTTATGAAAATAGTACATTTATGTCTTGATTATCAATAGAAACTATATTTTCTAGTAAATATATATATATATATATATATGTGTGTGTGTGTGTGACTTGAAAATAAACAATAAAATAGTATACTATACTTTTATTAGCATATGAATAAAATTCAAAAGTAAGTCGCTACATTAAAGAAAAAAGCAGGTGGTTTTGTAATTTTATTATGGGATAATTACAAAAATACCCCGAGGTTGGACCTAATTATAAAAAAAAACCCGACTAACTTTAAAACTTACAAAAAGTACCCATGATGTTTGATTTAGTGTTAAAACTAAGGGGTAACTGCAATGATTTTACAAATATGAAGGGGAATTTTGAAATATATTTCAAATCTCAGGGTACTTTTTGTAAGTTTTAAAGTTAGTTGAGCTTTTTTTGTAATTAGGTCAAACATCAGGGGTACTTTTTGTAATTATCCCATTTATTATTTATGGATAATATATACAAAATTTCAGCGTCTCAAAAAATATTGTGTTTAAGTTGAGGTTTTTTTTTTTAAAAAAAAAGTTTATTTTGTTACAATAATGTTCACCATTATTTTTTTTGTCTCACTTATTATTTTCAAGGACATACATATTTAAAATATAAAAAAATTATATACTTTCAAATTCCTTGGAGATATTAATAACAACAGATGTACAATTAATGATAATGCACATTAAATTGCTCCATCAAATTGTTTGTGGGGTGGAGGTCGGGGAGTTCCCTCGCTCCATCAAATCAACAATATGCGAAGATTTGGTGGGAACTCATCTTGAATAGCATCCGTGTGGGTTCGATTCGGGAGAGATCGTTATTAGTAGATTGGGGTCGAACATAAATTGTTCTCTTTACCTTAGGATCTGGTTGTCGTCGGCCCACACACACTAGGCCAGTGTCTGCATTCCAACGCGTTTCTGTGGCGGCAGCAATGAGGAAATGAGTTGTTGTTGTCTCGATGGCGTAGTCGGTTTTGCGCAAAAAAAAATCAAAAAAAAAAAAAAAAAAAAAGATAATGCACATTAGAGTGAAGACCCACACACACTAGAGGTATTTCAACTCATCAAATTGTTTTCACAGCATTGGATTAGTGGTCCATTTCATTTGTACGAGAAAAAGGGCAAAATAAAAAAAATAGGAAAAAACAATTAATTATTTTTGTCTTAGATGAATGCGAATGAATTATAGTATCTTAATTTCGTACAATCTGAGCTGTTCAACCTAATTTCTCTTTATTCACCGAGTGGTCCAACGATACTAGAAACAAGTGTTTTTGGTGGATATATTTTCTATTTTGATTACCAAAAAAGACATTAATTACTAGGCTTTAAGTTGGGGACCATGGAGAGATTTATTGGGAAGATTAAATTAAAGGACATTATTATTTATTTTTTTGATGACGGGGGACCCGCACCACTTCTATTCGAGTCTTGACACTGGATAAAACCGGTGGGGCGTCTTAGCGCGCAAACTACGCCAACTGTAAACCACACTAGGCAAGCCATGTGTAATGACTAAAAGAAAGTGTTGGTAGGGGAATCAAACTCATGGCCTTCGGTCATGTTCACCTCTTTCACCAACTTGGGTACCCTTATTAATTCGTAGAATGGGAGAACCCATAGATTAACAAAATCGAAAAAAAAAAAACAAACAAACATAAATTAACACAATATCATCTTTTGATCGATAACATATTAAGTTTGTGAACTAGACTGACATTTTTCAATAAAAACACTTTCCATGAATCACTGAAAATATTCAACTTTGGTAAAACATGTTGTCATGTTGACTAGAGAAGGACGCAAAAACTGTAGCATGTGGTACAAAATTGAAAATATTTGAGAGATAGGAGGCATAATAAGAAATATTTAAAGAGACAACTAACTCTTATTAGGGGTGTGCACGGTACGGGACGGTTCGGAGATTTAGAAATCTCCAGAACCGTCCCGAAGTTCGGAGATCCTGAAAATAAATCTCCAAAACCGAACCATAGAAAAAAATCTCCGTTCGAACCGCACAAAGCTCCGATGCGGTTGGAACAGATCGAGATTAGCCATAAATAATACATACAAATTTGGAAAAATAAATTAATATAAAAATCACCAAACGAGTATACTTCTAGAGTTCTTCTCTTTTTAGCGTAGTCTCAAAATAAAAACTAAAATTATAATAGATAACACAATCCAAAATTCTAAATTAATAACCTCTATAATTCAATAATAGTTTATTATTTGGGCAATTATCATTCTATTGACATAAAACAAATATAATTAACTAATAATTTTTATAACTTAACATGAAATAAAAACTTGTATAAGTTTACAATCTCAATGGCTCATACTTAACATAATCAATAAAATTATATTTATAATTTATGTGATGTGGTAAAAAAAATCAAAATATGATCTTTTTTATATTGTTATAATATGGTACTATTACTTGTTTTTCTTTTAAGTGCAATTTACTAATCATTTAATTAATTTCAATTTCAAACAATTTACTCTATTATTAATATCAAAGTTTTTAAAATTCATAATAGTTGCATTATTATAGTTTTTTTCTTCCAAATATGTTTTATATTTAATTTAATTTCAAATAGTTTGTAGTTAATTCAATATAAAAACAAATACTATATAGAAATAATGTATATGTATTTATATAAAATATTTTAAATCGGTTCTAGCTTCGGGTTCTCGGTTCAGAGTGGTTCGATACGGTTCTCGGTACAGGTATTTGAAAAATCTCCAGAACCGTACCATAAATATTTTTGGTACGGTACGGTTCGGGGAGAGTAAAAAAGTCAAATGGATATTTTCGGTTCAGAGATCTTTCGGTCCAGATATCGGTTCGATTTCATTAATCTGCAAGTCCCGTGCACAACCCTAACTCTTATATATAAGAGTATCCCCAAAAGACTCTTCAAACGAAGAATCTTCTTTATTTAGAAGAGCCATCTACAAAAAAAACATCTCCAACAAACTCTTTATTTTAACATTTAAATTTAGAAAATGAGTTTTCACTCTCCAAATTTGAAGAGCCAAAACAACTCACTTTCTAAAATCAACACAAAATTTGAAAAATTTCATAAATTACTTTCAATATTTCATGTGTATTAAATTAATGTTGGGAAAAATAAAATAAAGAGTCTACTATAAAGAGTGTTGGAAAATATAAAAAATTTCACTCTTTGTTTTGCAAGAGAAACTCTTTAAATTTAAAAAGTGTCTTGGAAATGCTCTAAATATAATATATATAGATAATATATAATATTACATAAAAATTTAAGGGGGCAATAGCCCCTCCAACACCCTCTTGGCCCATCCCGACATTGACATAATTTTGTTCCATTCATGATTATGTCTCATTAGAGGAACAAACTCGCATTATGGCCGAAACATGGCGATATGATTATGTCTCATTAAAACTTAGTTTGTTGTTGTTGTTGTAGAGGAACAAACTGCATTAGTTAGCATAGTATATTGAATGATGATTGATTTTCGTTTTGACAAATCAAGGAATATACAAAATATATATATATATATATATTTTTTTTTGAGGAAAGAATTACCACAAGATTTATTTCACTAAACTGTTATAATTCATTGCAGCGGTTAATTTGGTGTAATACAGAAAAAAATACATAAATTAATTAAATATTCAATACATGCTACAAAATGAAATTAAAATTTGGAGTAGGAAATTTGGTTTTACACCAAATTCTGTGTACCACTATTATTTATTTATATCAAATTTGGTGTCGGATTAGAGAAGGATTTATACCATATTTGGTGTTTTAGTAGGGATTTGGAGTCGGGCTGGAGATACTCCAATGAGATAAGAAAATGGCACAAATCCATATGATTAAACTGTCAATTAGGTCATGACCAAGTCACTCTCATCAACCACTGATTAAGTAGAAAATTGTGAAGCAACTGAAGAAAACTGCACGGAATAATAGCATTACTTTAATGAACTCTTCAAAAAATTGATTAGAAGCCTAAAAAGTACAATTTAAGAGCAGTTCTCTTCAATTTGGCCACATTCATTGAGATGAAAATATACTTACACTGGATAATAAATTACAATACCATTTGTAGTTTTGATACATTTGCAGAGATATTTGTACAACATCTCCAGATTGGCTCATCTATCTTTCAGTTGCCGCTGAAAATCAAGAGGAGAAGATACTCAGGAAGCTAGTCTTTAAGAACAAGAATTAGAGGAGCAAGAAAATAATTATGTCATCTCATTATAACAACTACATAATTCAAGTGATAATCCATCAAACATTAGATGTAAATGAATATCACAATATATTCAATCATCTGTGAAAGTCCCTAATATAACTTTTCCCTAAGTCTAGCCTAATTACCAAAAAGATAAAAAGAAAATGAAAATCCAATTATCTTTCACAAAAATCCTCTTGATGTTTGTGTTTGTTTTACAAATGACCTCTAAATAAGTGCAGTTTGTAGAATAGAAAAAGAACGTTAAGGTGATATATTTGTAATTTTGAATGATAATTGAATTATATATTAGGCTAAAACTCGAGAAACATGTTCGTAGTTCTCCCTAAACCTTATCTTTTAAATGAGAAAAGTACATTTTAGCCAGAAATATAGGGGACAAACGAGCAAAAAAGAAAGTTTAAGTCGAACAATTTGGTCAGGACAATAAATTCACAATCTGAGGCGCCGAAGGCAAAATAAAAGATAAACTTACCCTCGGCCCACGATTGGTTGCTTGAGCCTGTCTATTAGGCACGTGGTCTGAATCTTGTATCATCTCAGAACTACTAAGCTTATAAAACGTCTCAAGAGCTCTTGTAATAAACGGGCGCACTATATTTGCTTCCATAGCAGATAAATTTTTAAGCTGCAAAATTTCAAGGAAAATGGTCAGAGGACAAACCATAATCTCCTGAGTGGATGCCCTAAGCCTTGGACAATCTATCCTAATATATTCAATAAAATCATCTTAACTTTTCATTCAGAAGCATATTGAAAATTCAATAAATAAGATTGTCACCAGATATTCATATGAGTTGGGCAAACACACAACTTCTCTCGTCTGAATACACTATCCAAACAAAATTCTAAAACCAGATAAAAAAATACTACAAACGGTTATGAATAGCAAGCTCAAAATTAACTTTGGAAGGACAACAATTTCCTCCACATATAGAGTGCAATACAATCTTGAAACGATAAGATATTTTCTTTTTCCTTTTTTCTCAAGGCATCACGGCTTACAAACAAAAATATAGCTATATGGCCAGACACTAATGTGCAGCAGTAGATTTACAATTTAGAGATGTACCATACCCTCAGTGCATAAGTACGTTCTTTCGAGATAATCTCCAGGCCAGTCCCAATTTTATGAAACCTCACATCCTTTATGTCCTCAATGAGGGACCGTACCTATAAGTAAATTGAAATCAAGTTTCCAGAAAACATTATTGGAAAAAAATGGAATATGGACATGAAGTCGGCCCACTAACCATGTAGATATCAGGAATGTCTTCCCGAGCACTACATCAAAGACAAACATGTTTTAAAACCAGTGCCAAGATATAAAAGGAAAAATCTATAAAATATAAAAATACTTACTGATCAAAAAGAAGCCTTGATATTTCTACATAATGAAATGGCAAAGGCTGAAACTTCTCAGAATCTCGCTCTGATTCCAACACTTGTGCTAATTTATCTATGGGAAAAGCAAAACAACAATAAGAAATCTGCACCCCTGACTTTGCCTCATATTTAGAAAACTGGAAACCAAATAAGACAGCCTTCTACTTCGTCAACCCACCAAAACGGAAGTTGTTTTACCATAATAAAAATGGTAATCATCAAAATAAGAAGGAACAAACAGCTATCAAGGAAAAATAAGATGTCAAGATTGTCCAAAGGGTTAAATGAAATCAGCTTACAGTCTCCACTAAATAATATAACGGATAGAGCCTTTTGCTTCATTTTTCACTAAATAATATAACGGATAGAGACTTTTGCTCCATTTTTTACACAATACGTATAAATGTTCCCCAAGAAAAACCTAAAACAGATAACCAAACTTAGTATGATATCAATAAAAGACAATTCTGACATATCATAAAAAGCTCTGTAATAAATACTCTTTCAGCTGGCGACCGACTAGGGTCCAGCTCGATTGCTATCAATAAACATTCTATTTCCTTGATCTTTCCAAAATTCCAGTTATTATATAAAGCAGTATGTGTTGTTGATCGAAACCCAGCATAATCAATATCAAAACTAGAGTGATGTTTAAAGAGTGTGTGTTAAGTAATCCCCATTCTTTTACAGCTCCGAGCTCGTTGACAGCAAAAAGATATATACTCACTTGGGTCAAAAGTTATGGATGATAATGCTTGAATATTGGCTATTGGCTCTATTTTGCTTATTTTTCACTTAAAATTGTGAAAAAATGCAAGCCACATGAGAAAACTATGTTAAAAGCTCTCGATGTAGTGTGCCATCAAAATCGTTTGGGCGGCAAGTCATGAACAAAACTAAAGAATGCACAAACAACGGCAAATATACATTTGCCTAATAAACTTTCATCATCATCATCATCATCATCAACTGCACCTTATCCCACTATGTGGGGTCGGTGTTATGAAGTTTATAGTGCCAATTAATTGTCTAAAATTAGTTAACACTACAAATTCACACAAAAAGCAAAATGACAAAGTTTTACGCCGGATGCCCTTCCTGACGCAACCTTCATACGGAGGAGAAATGAGATAAAATTCCAAAACCATCAGCATCATAGGTTTTTCTACTTGCATGAAAAATACGATGAGACGGCGATGAGTTGAAAAAAAAACAAGTAAATTCAAAATATTGAAATGATGCTTTCTCACATATTTAAAAGTAGAATTACAAAAGTAAATAAACTGCGTTTTCTGTCAAACTCACCGACAGACATCCATTCTGGAGCTCGAATTGTGCACTTGCCTCTCTTCTTCAATGCCACGGCCAACCAAAGTGGCACTTGAGTTGCTATTTGCGGCCTAAAAGGACCAAAATCTCCCTGTCCATCCAGCAAAATTAACCACAAAACCGAAAAGAAAAGATCAACCGTAACTGAAACAAATAAAAATTAAATGGGTAGATAGAAACAATTTACAGAAAGAATAATACCGAGATGAAATTAAGCGTATCCATTCTCAAATTCGGCACAATCTCTATCATTTCATCCTCCGCGAGAAACTCCAGCTGCGCATTGAATTTTAAAAAAATAAAATGAGAAAATCGATGCATCCAAACGGTTGCAAAAAAAAAAAAAAAAAACATAAAAGTGAAATTGGGAAATAGTAAAAGAAGGTACCTCTGCGGCCGAAAATGCGGAGGCGTGGGGCTCAGATGCGGCTGCCATTTTCCAGTGTAGAAGATGCTGGAAATTTTTTTCACTGACGTTGAGGAATGGAGGGAAAGAGTACTGAGATTTAGGTGTGTTATGAGATCTGGGCCGGGATTTTTTGGGCTTTATATTTTGCCGTCTGGATTTCTTCTATAAGGCCCTGTTTGGAATTGGATTTTTTTTTTTTGAGAAAGGTTTGGAATTGGATTTTAGTAACTAATATATATCTTATTTTTAAAAAATCGTAATTTTTATACGGAAATATATCTTAATTTTTAACAAATTATTCTAAATCCGTAATTAGAAAATAAAATATAAAAAATACGGTGGGCAACAAAAAAGGCTTTTCCCTTTGTTTAAAAATCCACAAAAACAGGTTTCAAAAAAAAAAAAATCCACAAAAACAGAAGCATTTATCAGGAAAAAAAAATTACAAACTGAAGTCTAGACAAAAATAATTAAAAAAGAAAAACATCTACTGAGAAGAAATTGTATCCCCGACTATGATGTAAGTGGCCCAAATATAACATTGTAAATGGCCCAAAACACTATTATATTGTATTAATTGATTAGGCCATAACAATGTTTAGTCTGTTAATGGTGTAGACTTTAGATGATGTATCCAAATACATTTTTATTTAAATCAATTGGTCTCAATTTATTCTTTATTGGTTTTATGCTTTGTTATTTTTATTCCATTGTCCTTTTTTTGTGTACGTTAATTTAATTCAATATTTGTAACTCAATATATTAATGTTTCACGAACTTTTTCGATTGAAAATAAACTCAACCTAGAATTTTTCGCCTTAAAAAATATCATTGCAATCAAATAGAGTCGGATATCAATATGATAGAAAATAACTCCATCCTTTTTCAAAATTAATAACCATCTGTGCATTTCCCATCACTTGTGAAGATTTTTAGCCTCCAAAAATATTGGATATCAAAATAGAGCCATAACACGCAAATACTAATTGCATCGAACTATTTCGAGTTAAAAACCCTAAATATCGAGATAGATTAGGATATGTTAAAAATGAATATAGATTTGATTTTTTTACTTGTAAAAAAAAAGTAAAAATTAGAAACTGGAAAAGATGGTTCCAAACATGTAGAGAAGGAGAGTTTGAGCAACTCGAGAGATGTCAATTTAATTTCGTTGTTGCCATTTGTTTATGGGCCGCCAAATAATGGGCCGTTTAGTCAATTTATCTTGTTAAATATGATATAATTTAAATTGTTTGGACAGTCTTTTTAGGCCCATATATGTACTTCTATTCTAATAGCGGCACCATAAAAATTTATGGATATGGTTATTGTTAGGTCCTAGGAGGTAGAGCTCTCAATTCGGCCGCCCAACGGGCGGTAGAGCCACCGATTTTCTAGTGGGGTGGGCTCTATTTTTCAAGGCCCGAAAAGTAGGGCCTCAAGCCTGTCCCGATCGGCCCGGTCCGGCGGACTAGCCCGAAAAAGTCCGACTTTTCGGCAATTTTTATTTTTAGGTCGGGTTTGGTTCCCCAATTTTGTGGTCCTGCAATCGTTTAGTCCTACCTGGTCCGATTTTCGTAAAGCCCGGTGGGTTGGGGCCGACCCTGGGTCTTTTGACACTTCTTTGAGGATATCGCATCTGCATCGTATCACGAATCCGATACGATACTCAAGGATATATCTACATATAGAAATAGATAGAATTTATTCTATTCTTCATTTTCTCGGGATTTTTTTTTTGTGTCTATGTGAGTTATCACATTTGATTTGAGTATTTATTAAATTTAGGTTTTTATACTTGAAACATTGTATTGATAATTATACTTAGTACATATGTATTTTTAATAATATAAAATATATAATTATATATATACCGTATCCGTATGATTAAAATTTCAAAATACACGGATGTAGTATCGTATCTGTGTCCTGTTCATATCGATCGTGCTTCATAGTTAGGTCCCTATAAGATGTTAATATTTTATGGTTCAATTTAAAAATAAGTTGATGATTTAAATTTTTATTTTATTTAAAAACATGTTCTTCAATGAAGTGTACGTGTACTTAAAATGCAATTTTCTACTGTTATTCATATTTATTTATCTTTTGTTTTATGAAAATTCGGATATAACAATCATCGAAAATATTTTTTTTACGATGCAATTCGCGCGTCACATGTTATTTGATTTCTACATTTTTGACTTACGACGAGTCGAATAATTACATTATTTTTCTAAATATTATATGGTTTCAAAAAATATAACATTCTTTCCCATAAAAATATCGAAATATGAAAGCATGAAACGAAAATATATAACTTTATTACTACTTCCAATAAATCAAAACGCCGAAAAGATATGGGGATGTATGGATGTGTTTCAAAGTCAATTTTTAGTTTCTAGTGTTGGAAAATGAATTTTCAAACTTTATTGATTTTCGTGTGAAAATTGAGAATATGTTTGGTTTGTTGTCTAAATTTCTATTTAAAAATGGAAATATGTTTGGTTACATTATTTTTGATTTAGATTTGCGTGATTGTAGTATATTTTTGATATCGTTTTGCGTGATTGTAGTGTATTTTCACATAGATTTGCGTGATTGTGGTGAAAACTTGTTTAGTTGTATTTTCAAAAGAATTTTTCCATAAAAATGAAAACCTAAAATAACTTTATTTCTATTGAGAATTTCTTAAACAAACTTAAATTCATTTTCGGAATACGTGGAAATTGGAAAATTGGATTTGAAAACAATTCCATACATAACCATTTTTTCATATTGCTAATAATCATTTACAATCATTGTTTTGATTTCGATTGAGACCGGCCTATCTATTAATTTTTTAATCAATTTATTATATATATTTCAATAATAATATATTAATAAAGTTTTTCTAAAAAACAAGCAATAGTATTTTTCCAAAAATGATCACTAGGTTTGGATCCTTAAAAACCGGAAGCCCACAAATGGGGCGGCCGGAGCTAATCTTTTGTCCGCTAAGCTAAAGAGGAAATCGGGTCGAGTCGGTTTGAAATTCCATCGAGTCACCATTTTGGAGGCCCAATCGTGAAAATACACATGAAAAGTCGGCAAACCAAATAGGCGGCTGACTCTTTTCTAGTTTACAATATCATAGTCTAGCTTGGCCTTATTATCAGCCAAACTAATTTTGACAACTCTATTCAAAACCTCAACGCTTCACCTGTCGAATCCACATTATCCATCCATATTCCAAAATATACATGGAAAAAAAACAGCACAAGAATATATAAAATTGTACACACCAAACTTAATTAAGAAGACTAGCACAAATCCAAATATTACACAATGTGCTTAATTTAGCTAGTTTTATGCATACACTTGACTCTAAAGTTCAAATATTTAGTAAATGATAAATAAATCCACAATGTTCATGTTTTCAAGACTCGTAAAAACCAAATTACACTGCTGCAATCCATTATTAATTAAGATTGTATCTGGAAAGCAGAACCCTTCATACATTTAATAAACTATATATACTTAATTATTTAATTTGGCTGGATTGTTTTTTTATTCTTACTATGATAATTAGAGCATCCAACCAGGGACTAAACTGTTGACATTTTGGACATCAGTTGCTGCTGTCATCTGGCTAGAGCTCACAGGGTCACCATACCTGTTTCAAGACCCAAAAAAATAAAGAATTTCAAGAATTTGGGGAAATTACAAAGAAACCCCTGAGGTTAGGGATAATTACAAAAAAAAAACCAAGAGTTTTTGAAAATTATAAAAAAAAACAATGATGTTTTATTCCGTCTTACATTTTTCTCCTTTACTAGCAAAAAAAACATTTCAAAAATTCTGATATTTCTAAAAATATTATAGTTAACTCCTTCAATTTAGGACATAATCTAACCCGAAGGCGCATTTTATAATTTTAAAACATCTTTATGTTTTTAATTAGTCAAAACCTTAAGGGTCTTTTGTAATTATCCCAATAAAAGAATATTAAGAGGAATTTTCAACTATATTCAAACATGCACCATGATGATTTATGAAATAGTAATGTATTTTACTTTTGAATAATGATCACATGACAACCACTCTAGTATTTTTTAGTACATGTGTGACTATTTGATTTTCAAAGTCAAACATGCTATATATTGTACATATTAATAGGATTTGTAAGGGCATCTAAAAGATTTGGAGTTCAAACATCTCTTTTAGTAGATTCCACATTACCACGTCAAAAATAAACCTATTTTTCTCACAATCAAAAAAACATCCGATAAACTTTGTTCTTTGTATAGCACACACTCAATTCATCTCTATTTAATAAATCCCAAACAAAATTTTTCTTTTGTTTTCAAATCTACCATTCACAATGATTAGAGGTTTTTTTTGTCAGGTTTTTCCTCCAAAAATCTCATAAAAAAAACACTGTTTTGGATGCCTAACCCACTAAAAGTATGAGAAATTGACTTACAATAAGAGGGTATTTGGTTAAGCTTATTTAAAAGATCTTATAAAATATTTTTAGAACTTATAAGATATTATATTTAAAAATAAATTGTTGAAGTATCGAATAAAATAAGATGGTGGAGCTTTTGATGTTAGTAATGACAAATTTGTAATTAAAATAGCAAAATTAAAGTAGATGGCTGGAAAAAAATATTTTTTAAAAAAAACAGTGGAATCTCTTCTTCTTATTTTTCCAAAAAACAACTTATAAACTTCTAAATGACTTCTTTTAGTTAGGATCTTATAAGTTCTTTCAAGAAAATTTCGCCAAACAAATTTTAGAGCGTACGTATAAACTCTCAAACAACTTATAATATTTTAAAAAGCTTATAAACTCCGTCAAACACCATTTGAGAACAAAAAGAATATCACTTTTACTTTACCCAATTTGGAAGTAGAGTTG
This sequence comes from Rehmannia glutinosa, assembly GCA_016081115.2. Lineage (NCBI taxonomy): Eukaryota > Viridiplantae > Streptophyta > Magnoliopsida > Lamiales > Orobanchaceae > Rehmannia > Rehmannia glutinosa. The sequence goes on along the minus strand of CM071929.1, from coordinate 14,413,461 downwards.
CAATCAAGAGGCTGAAAAAGCCCTGAGACTGAGCATGTTGATGATGGTTATAGGTATTGCTTTGTTCCCCCTCCTACCCAGGATTGCTGAAGGTGATTAGCAGCATATATTTCTTCCAGCTGGCACAAAAAAAGCAATAATAATAAATAATAAAATTAATAATTAATGAATAAATGTGACAAATATTGTATATTTGCTTTACACACCTTTCTCTCTAAAGCCTTATTAGCATCAAGCATCAACTTCTCCTTCATTTGGAAATAATCATGTTATGCATAGATGAAATGAAATTTAAGAGATTAATACATACTCTATCCGTCCCAATTTTATAGTCCAGTTTGACTTTTCCACACAGATTAAGAAAGTATTAGAAAGCTGCAAATATGCTAAATATTTACTTGATTTACCCTTATTTAACGAATAGCGTAAATTATAAAATGCATATTAAACAGGTTATAATAGTAAAATTAAAAAAATACTATTAAATATAGAAATTGGACTATTTATTTGGGACGGATGGAGTATATGATTGTTGAATTAATGCAGATACCTTTCCTTGAAGATCAGAAAGCTGATCAAGCATAACCTGTGTCTGCGTACAAAGTTAGAACAAGTCATAAAATCAGTCAGGAAATAGTGAAAGAGAACAATACTAAAAGATATAGTAGAGACTAATTTAAAATTATTTAATTAGGTCAAAAAAATGCAAGTACCTCACAAAATTGCATAAAATCAATTTTATGGTTCCAGATATAGGAAACATCAGAAAATTCACACATTTTATAGTTCAATTAATAGTGTTTGGAGATGAGAAAAAGTGAAAGAGAATTAAAACAACCTAGAATAAGAAAAAACCTAGAAATATTTAATTATGTCTTCACATATAAGGCCTGCATTGTCTCATTTTCATTAGGCAAAAATATTTTTTTAGTCCACTAAGCGGATAACTTCAGATATTTACTCCACTTTTTATATTTATTTGAATTGAGTCCACTAAGCTGAATATTTATAGGACATTTAGTCCACTTTCTTAGATTTATTTGAAGTGGTTCACTAAGCTGGACAACAAAAGGACATTTAGTCCTTTCTTGGTTGTTTTGAAATTAGTATACTAACGGACAAATATCGGACACCTATTTACATAACCTTATAAGGATCCTTATTATTGTAATTGTTGGGGCCGAAAGTAACCCGTGGTGACTGACTTTTACATGGCGAGTCGAAGGACTATAAAGTTGAAAAACAGATCCTCTAAATGTCAAATTGAAACAAGTGGGGACTAAATGCAAAATGGTCGCTTAGAGAATTTGGAAAATTATTTGCCTAAAGATTATATATGCTAAATAATTTACAATGTTATGAACGACAATGGAATAGTTGTATTTTAGCTTACCCTTGTAGACCGAATGTGCTTCAATGATGTCTCCAATTGATGTTCAATGTGCTCAAGGTCATTGATGTTTAGAGGTCCCAATTCATCCCCAAGAAGTTGCCTGCACCAGTTATAAGTACTATTAGAGTTCAAGAAATCCAATTCAAAATAATTTTTTGTAAGAAAAAAATCCAATTTTAATTTTTGCATAAATACAGTTCATAAGAGGGTTATAATCAGGGTGTCAACTTTGACCGACTCACGATCTTGGACCTAAAATTATTGAGAGAAACCCAAACCACGAACCACGGCGGAACCGCGATGTTCCAATTTGTCTAAAAGTAAATATTTTAATTAATTTTGGATGTATTTTAAGCGTAACGGAAATAATTCGAAACCAAATAGAACCCAACTTTGATGATCGAATTGGCAACCCCTAGTTATAATGTATGAATAATGGGGATGGAAATTGAATACCTTTGGTATCGTTGTAAGACTCATACTTGGATTTCAGTTTTAGGTACTCCCTGTAGCTGCTTTGCTACAATAAAATTACATGAACAAAATTAGCCATAATTCAGCATATTGCTATACTTAAATTTAAGAAATGATTCAAAATGAATTTTAATACAATCCAAGTAAAAGTTTACATGGATTTAGTGATTAGAACAAACTATGATAATTGGATTTGACATTTTACAATTAAGAGCTCAAATTATATTTAATCATTTCTTGATTTTTAAGCAAACCATAACTTGTACAAAGGTGACATGGAAATTAATTAATTATTATCATACCTCAATATCCTTGCCAGGATTATTGATTTCTAATGATCCATAGCTGCATTTTTGATACCTTTCAAGTGTCTTGAGCATGCTGACACAAAGGCAAATAAGGTTATTTGAAATTCAGTACTTAATTAAAAAAATTAATTATATAACGTGAACTTAATTAAAAAAAACAAATAAGTACTTAATCACAAATAGTCCAAAATAGAAACTGATTTAAAAAAATAAATAAATAACTAGTCTAGAAGAACTGAAGAAATTTTAAAAGTCTCAAACCTTATGTCAGTAATGTCATCCATATTAAAAAAATAAAAAGAGTTAATTTAAGCATCTAAATAATTTTCAGCTTTGTACAAAAGGCAAACAATTATATATCTTTGCAAAAACCCTTAATTTTGTTTTAAAAAAAAAAAGAAAAAAGAAAAAGATAGATAGATCAAACTCATAAATACGCATCTTATTCTTATATATCATTAATTTCACAATTATTTTTTTCTAAAAAGAAGATATAGATCAGGCTTAAAACCAGTTAAAAAGAAAATAAAAAGTGTCAAGACTGAAAAATAATCCATTGATTTCATAAATCATTGAGTACTCACAAATGTTACCTGCCAGTTTCCTGTCAATAAAACAAGAAAACTCAAAATCAAACCATCCAAAAAAAAATCAAAAAAAAAGAAGGATCTTTCTTCAAAATACCAAAATCAAAAGCTAATTTTTTTCACCAAGATTTAAACCCAGATCAAAAACACAAAAACCCAAATAAACCTTGCCCTAAAACCAACAAACATGCAAAAAAAACCCAAAAAAAAAAATCTTTACCATCAACATATTTCAAAAAAAGAAAAAGAGAGGGAAAAAGTATATATACTTGGAGGTGCTGCAAAACTCATAGAGCTTGCCACGGTTAGAAAGATAATAAAGCAACCTCAGCATCACAAAGCACAGAGCTCATAAGCTTTTTTTGAGGAAGCCCATTTCTTCTCTTTGCAAATGTAACCTGCCTATTTATTTTGTTCTCTATTCTCTTCAGCTCACTCTTCCCCTACCCATATTGATCCCTATATATATATACTTGTATTTTTAATTTCTGGGTTTTGATTTTTCTGATTTGGGTCTTTTTCTACCCCTCTCAAAACCAAGAACCCATTTTTTTTTAACCAAAAAAGGTACAATCTTGAAACCCTAAAAGGACAATTCTATTTATAGAATGGTGGGTTTTGTAAAACTCTGAGTGTGTGTTTTGTGTGTGTGGATTTGTTGTTGTTCTAGCTCTTGGATTCTCAGTAAGAAAAAAAAAGTTTGGGATTTGGGCATGTGGAGGTGGAGATGATGAGAAAAATGAAAACTTTAGGGTTGGTTGTGTTTTATCTTTTTTTTTGGTTTTAGCTACTATGAAATTTGTGGGAAGGTTCATGTTATTAACCACTGTTACAAAAGCGTGGATTGTACTGTTGAGCGTGGGCGTGGGGTGCACGCGTGGGGATTTTCTTGTTTTGATGGGGGTTTGAGTGGTACGCTTGTTGAGGCGCGTGGTGGTGAAACGTAATATCAACAGGAATTATCAGACAGCCGTTACCAACCTTAAATGCTCGACACGTGTTGGGTGGTCACTGGCTGGTAAATCTTTTGCTTTCTGGAAATCGTTTGGTCATACAGCTTCGGTGGATATTCCATGATATTTGTCTACGTTGGCTAAAAAGAAAATGAAAATAGGTAGTAAAATCTCAGGAAAAGAAATGATTTAGCCATCGTAACTCAACTTGAGACTTAATGCTTTATGCATCGGAGTTGGAATTAGAGAGGTCGATTTTGGTTCGGTTCGGTGGGTTCTTGAGACCAACCCGATAAATTGGTCGGTCTAGTGCACTTTCTTAGGCAGAAATGAGACGGATATTTTTGGTGCGACCCATTAGGCCCAAAAATGGGACCAACCGATAGGTCGATTTTTCTTTGTAATAATAGGTAAATTTGGTCGGGTTGAGCTCGAAAAATAGTGGTACGATTCTTTTTTGCCTTGGAAACCTAGCTCGGAATTTTGCTTTGGCGATGCGGCTCGGCCTGGCAGCTCGTTTGGCACCTCTAGTTAGACCCTCATTGCTACTAACAAGGTAACTAGAAATGTGCGCGAGGATTAACAAGTGTTTTGATGTCAGAATCTGTAACATACACGGATCCTCTTGAGTTATAAGCGAACAAGAAGTATATTTGATCTTACGAATCTAGATATATTTGATCTCCCCAGAATTGAACTTAGGCGAAAGTTATTGATATGAGTTCCTCGTTGCAATGTCATTCACAAGTTTTTTGAATAAATGCAAAATATTATTAAAAAGAAAATATAGTGTACAAGCCAAGCGGTAAGAACTTTAAAAAATGGAGTGCCGTTAAAACCTATCAAAAGTAGGCCAATTTGAAAAAAATATTTGATAGGAAAAAAGTGTGCGCGAAAGCGATGTCATTCACAAGATAAATGTGCGACTAAATCCAAAATATGTTGAGTTTAATTGTTTTATTTTGTTTCAATACTTCACAATGTAAATCAATTAACTACATGACGATTATAAACCTCAATGTATTTTTGTTTGGTGTTGTCAATTAAAATTTCCCAATTTCAAAGGATACGAGATCAAATTCTTTCTCTTATTTAGAAAAATAATCCATTTTAGGTTAATACTTTAATTTGAATATTTTTGTCCCGTTGTACATGTACTGTTTATTGGGTAAGGACCTTTATATATAACCTTTGATTTCTTAAATAATCAATTTTCTCTAGTTTAACCATATCGTATTAATTTGATGGAACAGTATATTAAAGTATTTGCATTTGACTATAAAAATAACCAATACAAACGCAGCTTTTTTAATTTTTTTTTGTTTTTTGTGCAAGAAATATGGAATTCCATTCAATTCAAATGCGAGATCAACAAATTACAAATCACGAGCGGAGGAGTAGACTCCCAAACAACGACCTGCAACATAGAATCCATTGTTTTTGCTTAATAGCAATACGTGTAACTGAACGAAGCACACTGAGG